>QRFJ01000031.1:1379810-1441988 GCA_006176705.1 Cocos nucifera | reverse complement strand
GAACACCGAAGAAACAAATGGCTCTACCAGGCCATCTTCCTATGAATTCCGTCAACCAGCTCAAAGGCATCTCTTTTAACAATTCTATTAGCGGAAATAGAAACGCCAAGATAAGTGAAAGGCTTGCCCATGACATCCAGTTGTAAATTTCGGATAATCCGTCGTCTCACACTCAGATTAAAAATAGAAATTTGGGAGAACCAATTATAAAAGAATTAAATCATGTACCAAATCATGCCAACCATACCATGCAAATCATGCCAACCATGCCATGCAAATCATGGAATCAAATCATGCCAACCATGCGATGCAAATCATGCCAATCATGCAGATTGCATCAATAAAGGAACCAAATCATACCAACCATGCAGATTGTGTCAACCACGTAGAGGATTCCAAAGATCAGCAATGAAATAAACCGGCTTGGTCAATATTTTATTTTCTTTTATTTTCTTCTTGACTTTCTATAATCAGCTAATAGTCATATGCTTCTCTTATAATGTTTTTTCTCTATAAAAAGAGACTACTCAATGAATATGTGGGATGAAAGTTACTCCAAAACTTCCTCTTCATACTTTATTTCATTTTGATATCAGAGCATTAATATTCAGAAAGTTCGATTGTGTTACAAACCTGCTACATGGCTTCTCAAATATCCTCCACAATGAATCCCAATACCACATCAAACAAAAATCCAAACACCTCATCCACCGATCCAGTTCTTACCCTGCAAACCTTTCATCAATGCGCTATCCTTGTCTCTATTAAACTCACCAACAACAACTTTATTATTTGGCAATCACAGATCATTCCTCTAGTGCGTAGTCTTGGCCTATACCATCACTTATGTTCTGACATTCGACCTTGTGTGGAAGTAGGCTCTTCCTCATCTCCGGCGGATGCTCAGCTTGACCTATGGATCACCAACGACGGACTTCTCATCACATGGCTGCTCTCACACATGCAAGAAGAAGTGCTAAGCATGGCCTTTGGTACAAGCACTGCTCATCAACTATGGAAAAATCTCCATGAATTCTTTCTTCCAACAACAGCAGACAAAGAAGCAAATTTGAAGAATTTATTTATGACTATCACAAAGGGCTCTCAAACAATTGAAGAATACTATCGTCAATTCAAAGAAATCTGTGATAACCTTATTGCCATTAACAAGTCTTTATCAAATCTTGACATAGTGTTCTAGTTTTCAAGAGGACTTGGTCCGAAATATCAAAACTTTCATATTGCTATGCTCACAAAACCTCCATATCCAATCTTTTCATAATTTTATCTTTCCTTACAGAGTCATGATCAAACTATTCGTGCTCAACAGGATGAAGAATGCAATTTTATTGATAGAGCATAGGTTTTCTTCAACCAAAGAGGTCGTGGACGATGAGGGAACCGCGGCTCCTTCACATCTCATGGTCCTGGGTTTCAGCGGTAAGCAGCAAGTCATCCCTTACCTTTAAATAATTTTCAGCAAGCAGGACATCCTTTTGGCAATCGATCACGATCCAACATTTCTTCATCATCTTCACAAGCAATACAAACCTTTCTCTAATGGCATTACCTATCAAATTTGCGGACATGCCAATCATGCTGCTCTTAATTGCTGGTATCACTATGATTACTCCTACCAGTCCGATGATGTTTCTGCTACCTTGGCAACTCAAGCAACTACAATCAATGATGGTTTCACATTTTATGTTGATTTCGGTGCTACTACACACATGACAAATGATTCAGGTAATCTTATTACCTCTCAACCTTATAAGGGCGATGATCTCATCTATGTTGGTAATGGAGAAGGCTTGCCTATCACTCATGTTGGAAATACTTGTGTCAATACTAGTGATAGTAAACTACTACTCAATGATGTGCTTGTTGTTCCTAATCTAACAAAAAATCTTATCTCTGTTGGTAAACTAACAACTAATCATCCTTGCTCCATTGAATTTTCTTCGTCTGGCTTTCTTATCAAGGATCCGAACAACAAGATATTGGCAAAGAGAACTAAACAAGGCAAGCTGTATGCTTTAAAAGGTGATGTTCATCAGGCTTTCAGTTCCATTCAACAACGAGCTACTACCTTGACTATATAGCATGATCGACTGGGATATGTTAATTTTAAAACTTTGTCGCTCATGAAGAATAATAAGCTCTTGGATATCAGCCACTGGGTTACAACTCCATCTATTTGTACTAGTTGTCAGATGGGTAAAAGTTGTAAACTTTCATTTTCTTTATTTAATACCATTTGCAACTTTCCACTTAATAAAATTCATAGTAATTTATGGGATCCAGCTCCTATTACTTTAGTTCAAGGGTTTCGTTATTATGCTCTCTTTGTTGATGATTTTTCACACTTTATCTGGGTCTATCCACTGAAAAAAAATCTGAATTTTTTTATTGCTTTCTCAAGTTTCAAAAATTTGTTCAAAATCAATTTGACAAACGTATTAAGATTTTTCAATGTGATGGGGGAGGAGAATATAATTTCACTATTTTCTTATCTCACTTGACCCATAGTGGTATTCAGTTATAAGTATCGTGTCCTGGCACACCAGAGCAAAATGGTGTCTCTGAGCATAAGCATAGGCACTTGATCGAAACAGCACTCACAATGATGTTTCATGCAAATTTGCCACTCTCCTTGTGGGTTGAAATTTTTGTCTCTGTAGCTTATTTGATCAATCGACTGTCCACTCCTCGTCTCAATAATCAAAGTCTGTATCATCGTCTCTATGGCCATGCACCTGCTTATGAAGGCTTGCGTGTTATTGGGTGTCGATGTTATCCATCTTTGCACCACTCTCTTCCTCACAAGTTTGCTAAGAAGATGTATCCTTGTATTTTTATTGGATACAGTCCTCGATATAAAGGATATCAATGTCTTGATCCAGAAACAAAGTGAGCGTTCACCTCCCAGCATGTAGTATTTGATGGGCAATATCTTTCTTTTAAACGTGGCCACTCTTCCAATTGCTCTGCAACAAATCTTGATACGGTTGAGTTTCCTGATCTAGATGAGTGGCTTCCTTCTACTATGGGATCATCCTCTACATCCTTCTCTTGTACTGATTCTCCAATTTTGAAAGACAATTCAGCTCCTGTTCCTACCCTTATAGCTGATGAACTTTCTGAGGAAAATCTTATTGTTTTCATCAATCCCTTGGTATCTTCTGATAATCCTTCTCCTGCATCTCCAATCATAGAACACTCGATTCCATTATTAGGAACTCTCACTAGCTCCGCCAACTCTGACTCTTTGTCAGATGTGTCTGCTTCATCTTCCGATGGTCATTACAATTATGATGGACTTCCTGGTTCACTAACCATGGAACTTCCACTAGCTCCACTGTCTCTCAACTCTCATCCCATGGTCACTCATCATAAGGCTCAGCTAAATCTAGCCTTGAAGCTGTCGAACTTTTTACACGCTTTTGCTACAGAATAGGAGCCCCGAACTTGGAAAACCGCAATAAAGAATGACCAATGAATTGCTGCTATGAAGGAAGAATTAGCAGCTCTTGAAGCAAATCAGACATGGACTCTAGTGCCTCGACCTTCGTCTACTAATGTTACAGGTTCTAAATGGATTTTTCGGCTGAAATATAAAGAAGATGGGTCTATTGATCGCTATAAAGCACGGCTAGTTGCTCAAGGCTTCTCTCAAGTATCTGGTATTAGTTATGAAGAAACATTCAATCCAGTAATTAAACACACCACCAGCTGGTGGTGGCTCTCTCCCTCTGTCAAGATTGGAAGATTCGTCAATTAGATGTTAAGAATGCCTTCCTCCATAGTCACCTAAAGGAAACTATCTACATGGAACAACCCCCGGGTTTTGTAGACTCTTATTTTCCTTTCTTTGTCTACAAGCTACAGCGGTCTCTTTATGGACTTAAACAGGCACCTCGGGTCTGGTTTGATCGCCTCTCTCAATTTCTATTAAATATTAAATTTTACTACAGTCGAGCTAACCCATCTCTCTTTGTCTATCACTCTCATGGTACTGTTGTTCTTCTTCTGATTTATGTTGATGACATCCTTGTAATAGAAAATGAGAACACCTTTATTCAGGATCTAATACAACGTTTGGGCCATGAATTTTCTCTTAAGGATCTTAGATTTCTTCATTACTTTCTTGGTATTGAAGTCACTCACTTCCCAGGAGGACTTTTCTTATCCCAAAGAAAGTACATTTTAGATTTGCTCCAAAAAATTGGGATGAGTACTTGTTCTTCTACCTCTACTCCCATTGTTGTTAAAGATTCTGGTCACTACTCCGATCATGAGGCTGTTGATGACTTTACTTTTTGTAGTCTGGTTGGGGCCTTGCAGTATCTTACCTTCATACGACTAGACATTGTCTATGCGGCCAATAAGGTTTGCCAGCATCTTCATGCTCCCACCTATGCTCATTTTCGTGCTGCTAAGCGCATCCTACGCTATCTCAAAGCTACTCCAGATTATGGGATTCGCTTTCTCTCTTGTTCACCACTCTCTTTTTATGGGTTCTCCGATTCTGATTGGATAGATTGTCTTGATACTCACAGAAGCACTACTGGTTATTGCATCTTCCTTGGTGCTAATTGTATCTTTTGGAGTTTGAAGAAACAAGCTATAGTTGCTCGCTCTAGTTCGAAGGCTGAATATTGTGCAATGGCTGTCACTACAGTTGAAATTACTTGGATTTCTTATCTCTTGCATGATATCAGTGTTCCTCTACTTGCCTCGCCTCAGCTCTTCTGTGATAACATTAGTGCTCTTCACTTAACTATTAATCCAGTATTTCATGCTCGTACAAAATATATCGAGTTGGATTATCATTTTGTTAGAGAAAAAGTGGCTGCTGGTCATCTCATAACACGCTATGTTCCATCCTCTTCTCAGTTAGCCGATCTCCCTTATCCAAGGAAGTCTTTCAGCGTCTACGAACCAAGCTTGGGCTTCACTCTTGTTCTGCCAGGTGTAAAAGAACCAAATCATGCCAACCATGCCATGCAAAATCATGAAACCAAATCATGCACCAAATCATGTCAACCATGCCATGCAAATCATACCAACCATGCAGATTGCATCAATAAAAGAATCAAATCATGCCAACCATGTAGAGGATTTCGAAGACCATCAATGAAATAAACCAAAATAAGAAGGCTTGGTCAATATTTTATTTTCTTTTATTTTCTTCTTGACTTTCTATAATCAGCTGATAGTCATATGCTTCTCTTGTAATTTTTTTTTTTCTCTATAAAAAGAGATAAACTACTCAATGAATATGTGGGATGAAAGTTACTCTAAAACTTTCTCTTCATATTTTATTTCTTTTCCAATGACTTGATGCACTCTATTACTGGCCGGTGATGTGCTTCCCGTAAATTCGTCATGTGGCATCTCTAAGGAGGAAAAATTTCTGGTTAGAACAATTTTATCATGTGTATGATGCACCATCTAATAAAAAATTATCATATCAATCAAAAAAAATGATTTTTTTTCATTCAAATCAATAAAACTTATCAACTTATAGCTAAAATAAGCTTTTTGCCTTCAAAATTATCGACCAAATCTGGATAATAATAGTATCCCTTTTTCAATAAAGAATGCTATGGTAATTTTTTATTGGATGATACAAGATATATATGGTAAAACTATTCTAACAAAAAATTCTTCTCCAATAAGTTTTTATCCACTCCTAATGGTTTTTAAAAAATTATTCGTTAGAATAGTGATACTATGTTTATCTTGGATCATCCAATAACAATCCAGCATGTCATTTATTATTGGAAAAACTACACTGTCATTCAAATTTGATTGAAAACTTTGAATAAAAAAAAATACTATTAACTATGATTGGTTAGTTGATAATTTTTACTATTTTGAATGATAAAATGTTAACTTTCTTGAATGATATAATATCTTATTATTAAATGATCTAAGATATATACTACTCTACCAAATATTTTTTTCTATGATCCCCACTCTACCTACCCACCACGTCACCATCCCATCTCCACATCCACTCAACTCGTTTTGTGCAAAATTTAAAATGAGAAATCCCAAGCAATGATCGCCACTCGAACTCGAGATTCCGTGTAGATTAAACATCCTCAATAGACGGCGGATGCAGAGAGACGTGCGTAAGACGAGCACGATGGAAGCTCTATTACCGCATCTCTATTTTTATGGTAGAAAAAATTGGCTAATTTTTATTTTTTTAATGGATGTCAGCAGTGTTGAGAAAAACACGACTAGCAGTCCTGTCAGTTTTAGTTTAAAAATAGTCCAATTGACTTGCTTCTCACACAATTTTGTAGAACCTATTAATTAATAGCTTGTTTGGAAATACCATAATTTTTGTTTAAAAAAATATTTTTTAATAAAAACTATATTTTGATATCAAAAATTGCTTTGGAATAAAGTAATTTTTTATTTAGCTATCAATATCCTAAAACTATTATTAAGTTATAAAAATAATTTACAATATATTTGATTAACAGACCTAAAACTATTTTTGAAATGATAAAATGACTAAAAAAAGATAAATATCTAAAATGATCCTATAATTGTTTGAATATAAAGTTTGCTATTTCATTAGATGGGGATGGAAATGAGAGGAGTTTAATTAAAAAAAGAATCATGATACATAAGAAAGTTGGGCAAAAAGGAATGTGGAGATGAAAAGAGATTAATATAAAAAAAAAATCAGATAAAATGAGAGAAATAAAAGAAGATTGATAATCATGTAAATCAGAAAAAAGAGGACATAGACAAAGACGAGAGAGATTAATTGGGGATGTAGATATTGGAGATGAGATTAATTTGAATGAAGAAAGAGTCTTGATAAACAAGAAATTTCAATAAAAAGGGATGTAGATGGAGATGAGAGAAGATTAATAATCGATGTAGATATACAGAGATGAAAGAAGATTAATAATCTTGAAAATCGAAAAAAGAAGGTATAAATGGAGATAAAAGAAGATTAATCAAGGATATATATGAATGCAGATGGGATAAGATTAATTTAAAAATAGTGAAGGTCCTAATAGATGAGGAAGTGGGAAAAAGGATCTTATGAGAGATATTGAGAGGGTAACATTTAATTTTTCCAAAAGAAACTAATTTTTGGTGAATGCATGGTGCTGCATCCACGAAAAATAGGAGGAGGTCAGCCTTGCTAAACAACATTTTAAGGGATCTTAAACATGATCTAGAATTACTTTTGGGATCTAGCAAAATATTTAAAATTCTACTTTTTGATCTGAAATCATTTTTGACAATTATAAATGCATTTCCAAACATGCACTAAGGTGGCAAGTACCATTCAATTGGTAAAAAAAAAAAGAAAAACAAAAATCTCAATAGGTAATAATAGTCCGCCTTCACATAATTTTGATCGTAAACCTCAGACCTTGGAAAAGGAAAAGATGAAAAAACTTGTTATAGCCAACGCAATTACTTATTATTGGCATGAAGGCCTCTAGAAATAAGAAAAGAAAGTATTTAATTTTCTTATTTTATGAATATTTTTATCACTTCAAGAGCCTTGTTTGATATTTGAACAAATTAGCAAATGGTCTTATAAAAAAATAGAAAATTTTTTTTTAACCTGCTTAACTCAAATCTTTCAAAAAAAAATTAGCAGAAGATCTAAGATTGCAAAAATAGGACTCAAATATCTTTTTCTTTTATTGATTGATTTTCTTTATCATAAAGTGAGGTATATAATTTTTATTTATAATAATGAGATCCATCCTTATATAATTTGGATCAATTTTTTTTTTTTTTTTTTCAAAAGAACGTTCACCTTTAAAAAATTTGGATCGGATTCATCTTTCTAATTTGCATAGGATTAACTCTCTAAAAAAGAACATTATTAATAAAATAATAAAAAATACTAAAATTTTATAGGAGAAAGATTTTGACTTATAAATCAATTTTGCCTTATACAACTTCATCTAATTCTTCATCGATTGGAATATAACATTCAATTAAAGTTTTTTCCTAATAAAAAAGTTTTAGTTTGATCGGTCCATTTCAAGGTCTAAATCAAAATGAAATTTTGATCCGATTTAACCTTCTTAGGGATTGACTGAAAGTTGCAGACCTCGAAAAGACATTCGATAAAAGAAAAAAAAAAAGATCACACAATCGGACATTTTATGCCTTCCAAAGTTTGATACATAATTTGACTTTATGATATGATAGATTTTACTTATAGATCCTATTAAGTCCTACTCATAGTAGCTAATATGATCCATATCGAATTCTCATAGTAGCAAAAGTAATCCACATCGAATGTGGTAATTCTATTGAATACTCATAACGCCCAAAGTGGTTCATATCAAATTTGGTACTAAATCCTCCTGAATATCTATCAGGATCAAAGTATTTCACATCGAGTTAGATGATTCTTCTGAGGACCTGTAGTGACTAAAGTGATGGATATAAAGTATGATAATCCATCTAGATCAGCGAATTTATCCTTGCTTCATATATTTTGTAGCTTGAATGTATAAACTTTATAAGAATCCCCATATTTCTAATACTAGCAGAATCCAAATTATGTTTTCTTTAAAAAAAAGTATAGCTGGGGGAGGGGAGCTCCACCTGGTAAGCTGTGAGATTGAAGGAGCCAAGAGAGAATAACGTATCAACCATTATCGGACCAGAAAAAACTACAACACCAAAGACATGCCTTTGAAACAAAAGAAGCCTAGCTCTATCACCAGTCTAATTTCAGAAAGATACATAGGAGTAAGATTTTCCACTTCAAACAGTCTAAAAAAAATAATAATAATAATTTTTGTTGGAATATAAATTCTTGTGTTCAAGATTATATGGAGATTTGAGGTTTTAGATATTGTAAATTTCACCAGAAAAACATCAAAGCCACCCTGGAGCATTTCGGTTCATCCCCTTGATCCAAATCGCACTGCAGACAGACAAGCGGCGAGAAAATTTTCAGCAACTGAACGATTTCTTAGAGTGAGATTTCAAGATTATTAATCATTTCGACCTTTATATGGCTTCGAGATCGTCCAGGGCTCCTAGCAGTTCTCCGATACAGTGTACGAAGCCTGTTTGATAGTAATAAAGCTACATTCTTGGACAAGAAAAACTAACTTTTAGACGTTTTCAAGTAAACTTGCGTGCTTGCTTTTACAACTTGGTCCAGTTGATTCTTTACCCACATGCCTTGAGGGTAAGTCCACCCGTTTATATTCCCAGACGTTACAGTACTGCTTGATCCACCAGATCTTCTTAACCCGTCCTCTTGACTCATTTAATTCCAGGTCAGAATATTTGATCGGAATCTGTCACTAAGAAATTAAAGAGCCCTGATCCACACCCGTCCTAGATGGAGCTGGGTTGGGTCGGACTTTCGGATTGGGTCAATTTTGGCCACCCTTGCTATCACTCTATGCATGTCCAAGTACTCTTTGGGTCTCTAATGCAACATTCTCCTCGCATTCTGTCTTGAGATATGTAGTTCAGTATTTGACTTTCTTATAAGCTTATTAGTATTTCATATACAGGTCGAGGAGCACGTTAAAGGATTTTTATCTTGATTTCGTATGCGTTAAAGGAAAATTTATTTAAAAGCTTTATGTTTCTGATGTCAGGTTGATGTTCCTCGGATGCGCGAGCCTTCATGCATCAAATTCAGAAAACTAGGAACGGAACATGTTTAGGAATTATTAGATTTTATCATATCATTTTTCCCCTTTCAGCCTAAATTTTTGGCCCGTACTCTACTTTGACACAAACCGGCCGGTTTAAAGAAGGCAGGCCGTTTGAAGAAAGGAGCGGCGACCGGCGAGAGAGAAAGAAAGCGATCTAGCCAGTTATTATTTGGGCGGATCCTAGATCCCGGATTCCATTAGTAATTGAACTGATTGCAGAGATCCTGGATCCTGTATGTAATTACTTGAGACAATTCCCCTTATTCGTGTAATCGCGGGACCCCTCATCCTGTATTTGGTTCAAAATGTTCTTCTTATACGTTTGAAATGAACAGTTGGAACTTAGGTTATTTCAGGCCCTCTTATGTTTTCAATTCATGAAGCCAAACAACCAGTAAGGTGGCATTAATCAAACTTGACAACTTGGAAAATTTGAGCTCCCCTTACGTTTTGTACGATCTCGGACCGACGCGTGCTGGCGGTGGGACGTGCCTTTGTCGTAGGCCCTCATCAGGACCTTACTGTTGTCGATCCCTCCGGGTTCACGAGGAGTTCGAGGTGCATGAGAGGCTCCTTAAAGGAAGAGGTGCTTTGCAATACGTTCCATGGGGATAGCTGCAACTGGGAACAATTGTGTGAAGGAACTCGTGCAGGAACATGGGGTAGCTGACAGTTCCCGTCCCTTGTATTCGAAAGTGTGGATTAAAATTTTAAAACTCCAATGCCTCAATTTTTCAAATGCCACGCATTTCCCGTTGCATGGATCACTATTAATTTGTATTTGGGTACGACGAGGCCATGGCCTCCTTCCAAGAGATGAAGTCCGAACGTAACGTCCAGGCGGTCTTTTTCGATCGATGAATTCTCGAGTATGCTGATAAAGTTGAATTAAAATTTTAAAACTTTAATGCTTTAAATTTTCGAAGTGTCACATTCTTCGTCCACATCTGGCTTGGAGGTGGGAAACTTTAGAATTTAGAAAGAATCCAAAAAAACAAAAATATTAGAAAAATGAGCGGGCATGCTTCCTTCCGCTACTCCTGTCTAAAAATATTGTTCTGAGTATGGTTAGGTGCCGGGAGAGGAACGAGGCCGGTGGCAGGAACGCTACGCTCCCCCCAGCATACTTCTCAAACGCTGTGGATATGGCACTCTGGATACTTATTCTCAGCAACCAACGGGAACTCTCAAACTTTAATAACAGAGAGAGAGAGAGAGAGAGAGAGAGAGAGAGAGAGAGAGAGGGAGAGAATCAATTTATGATAGGATGAAATATCAGAGAACAAAATGCTGCTGCTAGCTATAACAGCATGTCTTCACTGAATTCTATGTTCAAATGAAATATACACATATATGATCACCTCCATGAATCGCAGGATTTTTTCCTATCATATTGCATGGATTACTATTTATTTTAGATTAAAAATGCATATTATACATAGAATAATAGATGATCTAATTGTATGCAGAATATACTATATAGAACAAAATAACAATATTCTAATATTATCAATATCATCCCAACAAGACCTTGGTTTCATGGTATCTTTATTTTTTTAAATGGAATTGGTGGATTTTTTTAATCTTTTAACCCGAGAAAAGAAAGGATCTCACGTGGTCCCTATTCATCAATACTTGCTCCCGAAAAATTTAAACACGAAGGACTCGTTTGGTTCATAAAAAGTGGAGCAAAAAGTAACAGTTCCTAAGAAATGGAGAGAAGTTTTCTTGTTTGGTTGAAATTTTAATATGAGAGAGTCAGGAAAACATCCTTTCCATATTTCATGAAAAGTAAAAGTACATGACAGAGATGAATTTTAAGTCTTTCCATGAGATGAGAATTGATGGCTATCTTTTCTTTCCCAAATTATCATTATAATCAATGGCTAGAAATCTACAATATATGAGTGGATGGTTAAGATAAAATTAAATAGTGATATATGCCAAAATTTTTATTTTAAATATTATTCTTATAAATATTAATATAATTTTATATAAATATTATCCTAATATTTATATTAATATAAATAATATGATATTTATAATATATTAATATTATTTTAATATTTATACTAATTTATTATTTTTATTAATATTAATATAGCACATATACATATTAATATTCATATTAATATAATACTATATTTAATATTATATTATGCCTATTTTAATAATATTAAGATATTAGTATTATATAAATATAATATTAATACATATATTAGTATTATATTAATATAATAAATTATTATTATCTAAATATTATAATATATTAATATTATATTTATATGAATATAAATATAATATTATTATTTATGTATAGTTTGGGTGCAAAAAATATATGGGCTTATATCTATTGAGGATATAATTGATATTTATCAAATTAATATTTTTATAATATTTGATTATTATAAAATTTGTTAGAAAAAAAAAGTACAATCATAACTATCGAAAGGTGTATATGCTAAGGTACTCAGGCCTTCTCCACCTCTGTCTCTCATAGATGCTTCTCACTTCTGACCAGTGTGTGATGGCTCAAGCACGATATCGACCGGTAGAGATAGAAGTGCTATCATACTTGGTCTATCAATATATGCCTGACATCTCTCTCGAAAAATCCTCAGTCTATCACTGCCTTTGGCTCTTCTATGCACATGATCGATGTGCGGTTCATCAGATCGGTGCGACATGTCTCTTGGCTCACTAATCTCCTATGACATAGATGCATCATCTATGGAGAAGTAGAAGTTCAAGAAGTCAGGATATAAGGTGTGCTAGGCATGTGATGATGTACTTAAATCATCCATCAATAGCACAGTATAAAGTCGTCTATCTTCAGAGACAACTCGTATGGTATCGAGGAGGCCATCCATGACATCAACAAGTGCTCGATCCTTGCATCCAATGGTGACTGAATGGAACTCGCTCAGTGCCCGGTGGTATAGTAACGTGATCCTCTCAAACTGTCAGTATCAAAGAAAAAGCATATGTTATTCAAGAAGACCAAATAATAATAATAAAATAAAATGAGATAAAAAGTAAAATATACTCACACAATGCCCATCATGATGCCTGATGGATGGAATCTCATCTGAGACTGATCCCTCATCAATGGCGAAATGAATCACCTACTGATGCTCCTATATCATTACAAATATGGATCATAATAATTCATAATGGATAGCATAGGTGGATCATCCACAATCAAATCCTTCCATCACTTTCATGCATCAATATGCTTCCGATGCTATTGAATTCAATCATGATGATATCGTCCTCATCGATCTATATTGTGGAGGCTCTCTCGAGCATCGTATGATGAAGGGATGTCCCCATGATGCCATGCCGAAGCAAATAAAAGGCATGTGTGATCCCCGATAAAAGGCATGTGTGATCCCCGAGACAAGTGATCCCCATTCAATTTTTCGTGAGCAATCCACCAGCTGGATGGTTGAAGCGGCGTACCAATCATCCAAAAAAATAAAAAAAAAGTTTAAAGGCTCGAACTTATCGGCCCACAACTTATTTGATTTTTTTCAGTCTTCCGGCCAGTTCCGGTTCCAGTCACTGTGAGGGAGAGGAAAAGGAAAAGAAGAACAAGAAAGAGAGGCATTGCTGGCGGTGGCGCCAGCGGGTGGCCCTCCATGTTCGAAAAGATTGGAGAAAGGATGGGAAAAGGTATGTTCCTTTGATGTTTTTGTCTCTCTACTTTTCCGAATTTTCCAGAAAGGGCACCCGCTCGAATTAGTACTTCTTAGTGCGCCGGGGAAAGGAAGTTACTTCTTTTAATTTCCATCGTCAATGCAAGAAAAGGAATCTTGAAGATAGGGTTCTTCTTTTAGTGCGATCTCGCCATGGGTATCGAATTCGATGAGTACTTCAAACGTTGAATGCGACTGCGAATAATGCTTTCTTTTTTTTTTTTTTTTTTTTATTGTTTGCTCACCAAATTTCTCAAAAACTATCGTCTTAACCGATTGTTATAAAAACCACCCATGCATTCAATCAGCTACATCTTCTTTGAGCTCAAGTAAATAGGAGTTCGCGAAATTGAGATCGTCCTTTACGGTCTAAAAATGGTAAATTTATATATTTGAAGCAGTTGCGAAGTTGTATAGTTCGAATTCTTTTGTTTGCAGATGAAATTAAGTAATAATAACTGTTTGTTTGTTGTATGAAATAGAGTTTTTGGAATGGAAATTAGAAGAGCCCCATATTCGTGGGACCATGGGGAGGGGAAGGAGGAAGTCCATGGGATGATGGGGTGTACGCGACAACAAGGCAGGTGGAGGTCGTTCATGGAGCTGCAATTGATTCCATACGGATTGAGTATCACAAGAAAGGGAGCTCAGTTTGGTCAGAAAAGCACGGTGGCAATGGTGGTACCAAGACAGACAAGGTAAGTAGAATAATTAAGGCTAAAACAATTCGTAGACAAAAAAATCTAAAATCATGAAATTTTTTGAACATGACAACCATTAGTTACCCTTCTAAAAAGTTTGGGAAGCATTTAGGAAATGGGTGCATGGGTGAGTTCCCAAGTGGGTGTGCCACCCTGAGTGGAAGATCTTTGCTACTAAGATGGAGAATACTGAAAACAAGTTTCAGTGCTTCTGCTGAAAATGCACCTCGATCGAATTAGTTGTCTAGCTGATAAATCTTACCTTAATGCATTATTCGCACCTTGTAGGGCACAAACACAGCTCCATTTATTATACATGTAGGTTTTAGTTCTTAGAATCTTGGTTTTAAAGTTCTCTACCAATGCCACACTAGCAAATATAAGATATGCCCTTTATGGCTCTCACTACAACTTCAAGCAAAATTTGTCATCAACATTTGTAAAATTGTTATACCAAATGTTTAGAATATTATATATTGTAATGTTCTTGATTCAGAGGTATGGTGATTATCCTCAGATTGCATTAATCTAAGATATGAGTAATGTGCTGGATGATATGAGTGTTCATATAAAGGTTTTTTTAAGTCTTTATTAAACAAGAGTAGTTGAACATGATTCATTCTGTTAAAATGATAAATGCTACTAATTCTAGAACTTTTTTGTTACTTATTTGCTAGGCGAAGAGTTAATCAGATTTTTGAGTTAACTATCTGGGCCAATTCCTTGGGATAACCAATCATTTGAAGTTTGAACTATCCTTGATATCAAGCAACTTTCTGCACATAACATGCAGACAACACGTCATATGCTTTTGAATATTGTTCCTCTATTAATCCTAATAATTTTGTTTCTACTGAGTGTTCAAATAAAAGAAATAGCATCTGTTTCAAAATCATTTATCACTATTTTAATCCAAGTTCTTTAGCTTCCCCTCTGTTGTTACCATTTGACCTGCTTTCAGGTCTCTTCCTGAGCAATATCCTACTTACATAGCGAATCGCATTTATTACTATCTCATTTATTGCTTTCATTCTCTTAGCAATCTCATTTCTATCTCTATAATTAACACATCCACCTCAACATCTTCATCTCCAATAATTTTATCTATATAAAGATGGTGTTTTGAACCATATAATGGTGCCATCCTATTACAAAATTAGTACACAATTCGGTGCAGTACGACTGCATCGGTATGGTACGAGATGCACACCGGTATGATACCAGTACAATATGATACAACCCCCCGTTCATCGGTATGATACGAGATGCATACCGGTATGATACCAGTACAATATGATACAACCCCCCGTTCTGGGCAGGATAGGGTGGTATGGCGAACCTTGAGTTGTATATTCTAGGAATTACATTTCCGCACATGAGACTTAGTCCTCAACTTAATTTGATTCAAATTAGTTTGCCTTTTGAAGTGCAGATTGTGCAGGACAGACATTCAACCTCTAGCAACACTTTTATAAAACTACAAAATGTTCAGAAATAGTTTTCCTAGGATGAGAATTATGCATTTAGAGTTTCTTTCTTGCCTTTCCTTGGTAGCTACACACTTGCACTCTCTTTGGTCATGTTTTTTTTATTTCCATTCAAGGACTGCCCATGATAAAAGGCCTCTTGGTTTGTGCAAAAATTACTGAAGCATGATTTTGGTATATTTGCTTGTACACTAGGGTTAAGAGGTTTTTCTCTTGCATTTTCAAAAATGCTAATACTAAACTTTCATCTTCCATCCTGTGCCTGTGCTTCTGCAAATTTCTATAGTGCATAAGACCATGAAGAGAAACTTAGCTTATGTCTATGGAAATATCTCTACATTCATGTGCTTATCAAATTAAAGTGTCGCTAGTTGGTCATCTTCAATTTAGCATATTCTTTGAGATCTTCAAGATGTGATTAAACATGAAATCCATTTCCATGAAAGCTGATGATCTTGTTCATTAATAAGATTCAGAGGAAGATTGGAAGACAACTTTCCCTGCAATTATGCTAAGAAATGAGCAAATTAGAAGCATAGTTGAACAGTATAAAAATCTGTAATCTTCTTCCTTTTTTATTTTTTAAATGAGCCAACCACCTAGGCCCATTTATATATATGTTTACCTTACAAATATGTTTTCTTGTAATAATAATTAAGCTAATTAGGTCTTTTCACCACATGAGCTAGAAAAAATTTCTTAAAATAATTAATTCTATGAGATAGAAAACTAATTGTCGGATAACAAGCAGTGCCCAACATAGTGCATTTGATCAAATTATTCACTTGAAGCCTCATTCAAGTTGATAAATTTGACGAGGTTTAAAGTTATAGTTTAACTTAGACAGATGCCCATAGCAATTGAGTAATATATAGACTTAGTTAATAATTAGCGATTAGATTGTACATATGGTTGATCCCATATTGCTCCGAAATATTGTGTTTTATATAAACAAGAGAACTTTTTTTTGAGAAAATATTAGGTCATTTTAGCTCTTCCCCATGGAAAAGTAGTTTTTTGTTCTTTTATAATGGAAGCAGTCCTCTAGCTAACGATTGTTTGTATATTGCGAATGACTGCCTTGTACAGTGTGGAGTTGTTAAGGTGAGTTAAAACCACAAAATTTACGGGATATCGAGGGCATCCCTACGCAACTTACCAAAATCATAATTCGTTATAGCGGTTGTATCGAGTCGATTAAATTCCAGTACGTGGCTGATGGGGTGGCCAAATGGTCTTCCACCTGGGGCAGTGAATCCGGATCCACGGCTGAGGTATGAATTGCAATTTTTTTTTTTTCCCTCTGGTTTAGTAGTTTGTCTTTGAGCAACCTTTCATCTTGTAAAGAATTGTTCTAGGTTTGACTTGAAGTTTATCCTTTTGTTTTGTAGATCGATCTTGGAAACAATCATTACCTTACAGCTATATCCGGCTACTATGGCAATTATTTTGGCTACATCGTGATAAGGTCACTTACATTTGTGAGCACTATGGGCACCCATGGGCCATATGGTCCGAAGGAAGGAACCGCTTTCTCCCTTCCTGTGAAAGCTGGGAAGGTTGTTGGCTTCTTCGGACGTGCAGGTCAATGGCTTGATGCTCTTGGATTCTACTTGAAGCCCACTTTGGCCTAGTTATTCCAAATTAGTTATGGATCTCTACTTATATATGGTCGCATTGTAATGAATAATGGAGATGCTATCTCCAAGCTTTGTTTGTTGTTGTCTTGTTGATCGGTGCTACCAACTATGTATGTTTGCTTATGATCTATTCCTTCGTAACTAGTGGAGTTGTTAAGAACTGATCTCTTTCTTATTATCCTTTGGTAGATTGCATGGGTATGGACAAAAGATTTAGGCATCATTTGGATTTAGACTTCGAGCATATATTTAATTCCTTGTGCAATCGAAAGCCTTCTATAATCCTGTCAGTCCGGATCCAGGATATGTTTTTTAAACCCGAAATATTTGAGTTTGAATTCGGGCTGGTTCTAAAGCCCGTGGGCACCCATCCCATGGATGCCCGCACTGGAACGGTTAAGAAACATATGGCTCCATCTGGCCATGTTCCTACGAATTCTGTCAACTAGCTCAAAGGCGTCTCTTTTAACAATTCTGTTAGGAGAAACAGAAATGCCGAGGTAAGCGAAAGGCTTGCCATTGCAATCCAGTGATAGATTTGGGATAATCGACCCGTTTCAAAGTCAGATTTTCTTTTGAAAAATGGGAGGACCAATGACTTGATGCGCTCAGGTTTTACTTAGAAGCCCAATTTGGTTCATGCATATAACGTACCTGTATCTATATACATACATACACATGTATATGTATACGTATACATTTATACACAGATACATACACGTGCATGCATACATAAATACATATGTTTTTTCAATCAATTATGAGCTCCTGTTGATGAAATAATATTTCCAAACCAACATTCTGCATTGTCTCGGTCAATTTCTTCCTTTTTTTTAAAAGAAAATATCAATATCAATATTTTTCAAGTATACCTGTAATATTATTAGTCATATTTGAACCAAAATGAAACAAAAAGTTAATGTATTTTTCTAACAATAACATCTCTGTTGGTTGTGTTGGTTTTATTCAGATACCACAACACAATGATAAATATCAATAACAGGCTCATTTTGTGTGATGGATACTGTTTACAGTGAATCAAGCTACTTTGATTTTTTATGCCATTTTTATTTTGATGCTAAGTGCAAGCTCTTGAAAGAAAGGTGCCAATCGACTAGGCTAGCAGTTTAGGAACTACTGCAGATATGATAGGGATTTTGACCCCAAGTTATTAAAAACGTACACTGTGCCGAAGGCTGGTTTGCGCTCTACCTTGGGACCATATATAGCAACTCTTTGTCAAACGCTTGAATCATCGCTTCATTTACAGATATATCTTTGTTAAAAAAATATCCAATTATTTTTTTCTAGACCAACCAAGATACTGCATGGGACAAATTTATCCCAAGCAGCACTTACACGTTTTGGCAATCCTTTTCGTTCTCCAAATCCTCCATAAAGAAACAAGAATGGGAGCATAAACTCGAAACTTCAGCACTCCCATGATTCTTCTCCAGTATGTGAAATAGCAAGTCATGGTCTTTGTAATTGCTTGCCACAAAACCAACATGCAAAGCTAAATTACCATCCTTTCTTAGCCAAAAATTCACCTGTACGTGTGCAAGCAATTTTAACTAGCAAGCCACATGATTGAGATTTGAGAACGTGTGATAGGATTTGACTGTGCATTGGTGATCAGCACCAAATTTCCATCTCGGTAAATCTGAGCCATTTCCTGGTCTTGTCGGTTCTTCCTTTTTTTTTTTTTTTAATAGAAAATAAAAGACTAATGAGCTTCAGCCACATTAGTCACTTGCAGTTTAGTTAGAGGGAAGAAAAGTTTATGCACATTTAAGGAAGACTAATAGTTCACTGATATTACACCATTCCTTCTGTTCATGCACCGTCAAAGGCCTTTGGAGTGGTAACCGCCGGTTCTATTGCTCCCAAATTCTTAGATGGTAACATTAAATTTAATGTTTGATACCTCGTTTCCTAGTCCCAGAATAAAAGCAAGTCCACCCCAACAGCGAAAAACTTCTCTAATGGTGAAAGGTTGTTTTTATTTTTTTATTTTTTTAAAATATTATTTTTTTAATATTTATTTTTAAATCTATCCTTCTTTCCGTTTTATTTTTCGAAATATTGTAGTTGGGTTAACGGGAACGTAAAATTGCATGTTCAACATGCAATTTTAGATGACGTCACTTCCCATGATCATAATTTAAAAAAATAAAAAATATAGATTGGAAATGCAATTTCAGGAGAAATCACATTTTCAACATGTTTTTTTTTTTTTTTCCTTCTCCTGCGAGGCAAGGGGTGGTGTTCGCACACAACCAGGGGGGGCGCAGGTGCAAGTTTGCCGAGGTCGGAGGGAAGAGATGTAGCAGAGCGGCGGCCCGGCGGAGGAGCCACGGGAGCTCGGATTCACTAAGGCAGGAGGAGGGAAGAGGAGGGAATAGCGGTGGGGCAAGGCCGCGGAGGATACAGGAGGCAGTTGTACGGGGTGCAGCGTAGACGGCAGTGGGGTGGGTGCGATGCGGACGGCGGTTGGGCGGGGCCGGGAGAAAGGAGGGGAGGGGGAGGAGAGGGGACGGCGGCGGGGTGGGGACGAAGGAGGGAAGGGAGAGGGGAGGGAATGGTGGCAGGGCGGGGCTGCAGTGTGCGACCTGGGCCCGCTGCACCTCCCCCGGTGGCTTCTTCACATCCACCCCCGGCCCCCCGCCCGCCAACGCCACCATCCTCCTCTCCCATCCCTCCCTGGCCTTGGCGTGCAGCCTTGGCCCATGGCTCCTCTGCCGGGTTGCCGCTCCGCTGCACCTTCCTCCGATGGACTTCTCGTCCCATGGCTTCTTTGCACCCACCCCCGGCGCTCCACCGCTGGCACCACCGTCCTCCCCTCCCATCCCTCCCCAGCCTCGGCGAACCTGCACACCCCCCCCCCCCCGCACCCCCCACCGTGGCTCTGCATGACCACCACCATCCCCCCTCCTCCACTCTCTCCGGCCTTGGCGAACCTGACACCCGCGCCCCCCTGCGGCAGTGCGCGAACATCACTCCCCCCCCACTAACCCCCTCCTCCCGGCCCCATGGGAGAAGAAAAAAAATTACATGTTGAAAATACGATTTCTCCTGAAATCGCATTTCCAACCTGTATTTTTAATTTTTTTATTTTATTTTCACCGTGAAAAGCCATGTCATCTAAAATTGCATGTGATTTTGGATTTAAAATCGCAGACTGTTTCGCCCTCTCACATCTTTGTCAATCCAATTATAATATTTAAAAAAAATAGATTAAAGAATAAAATAAATTTAAAAATAAATATTTAATAAATAATATTAAGAAAAAAATCCAATGGTGGAAAGTTTCTGGTACTTCCTCGGTTCAGATTTTCCCTCAAGTATAATACGCTTCGTTAATTACCTTTTGTCAGCGAGAGTTTTGCCTTGGAAGAAGGTTCCACTCCCATTTCTTCACTCCTATTCCTCCACTCCGTCCCACAAACGGATTCCCATTTCACGGGGCAGAGAATCCATTGACACTAGAGGCATCTTTAATTTCCAGATAAAAGCCTATCTTATTGTATCAATATATTTCATATCCCATCCAAGTAACTTGAAAAGAAACATGCCAAGGTGGTAAGAACCATAATCATGAGAGTAACTTTTCAGCAGTGGGCAATAACTTGCCTCTCCGACCCGATAGTTTCCTATCAAACCTCTCAATCAACCGAGTCCACTGTTCTTGGGTAAGTTTTCGGTTGCTTAGAGGCAGGCCTAGATGCACAGTAGCAGTTTGCAGTTTAACGGAGTGAAACTTTGGGCGACTACTCCATCATCTCCCTAATGATGATATCTAAAGTTCCCATCACATCCCACAAGCGCAACACATCTGATATCTAAAGTTCTTCGGGATAAATTTTGCCTTCAGCATCCACAAGGGTCTTCTTCACCAATGATAAATAATAGAGAAACCTTTTCATCTGATTAGGACGCGAGTGGCACACAACCAGACAAAAATAATTAGTAAAAGCTCCCTATGGATTTGAAGGTTCATCACCACATCGAGTCGAGTTTTCCGCATTTTAAGCTAACGAAGGCACTAGCATAGCAAGGGCTCCGACTCATGTATTTGGGTCTCACAGATCTTGTAATTAGGGCTCCAAGCCGGTGCCAACCCGGGATCTTAAGCCAGCGTACCGGCTACCCGTACATGAAATGGACCCATGGCATCAAATATATGGTTGGATGGAAATATGTCGAGGACGCAGCTCGTGGGTGGCGGACTCAGCATGCTTGGGAGCATCCATGCATGGTTGTCTTTTCAGTGATCCGCTAGAGCTAGTGGGTGCCATCAGAGATCAGTTGGATTTTTTTTATGTCGAAGCTGCACGTACTCTGAATCACCGCAAGGCATCCTCTTTTATGTCTGTCCTAATTTGGTTATGTGGAGGGCCTTGAATTTTAGCAGGGAAAGATGAGTGTTGGACTTTCACTTAAATTTTGTATAGGTCCAGCACCATTCTTATGGAACTCCTGGACTCATCATTGGTTTCACAGGCCCTCTCTCCTGTGAGGGAACTGGTGGCATTCATCTTTGAGAGCGTAGTTTCACATGTTGACCACCGCATTACTCAATTAGGTTAGTAATCAACTAACACAAAGACAATCTAAAATGAGTTGGGATGGACGCATCCATCGAAATTACTCTCAACACAATCAGCCAGAGGAACCTGGCAAGGAGCTGGAAAAAGGAATACCCCCAAGGCCAGAAGAATGACGAGGACTCACGAAACCAGCCACATCAGCATCCATGCAGATAATCTGGTAAGACATCATCCCACAAACTATGCCAGAGTACATAAGAGAGGAGATTGGTCCAAGACATGCTTTCACCGGAAGGTTTGGCTGCAGGGAGCCAAGTAGTTATGTAAAGCAGGCGACGGATGGTGAAGCAGACCGGCCATCACTTGGAGGCAAAGCATACAATGCCTTCGTTATGATTCCAATTCCAGTTTTCTTCAATGAAACAACATGGTGCTGAACGTTAATAAGCTAGCCTGCCCTGAAGCTAAAGAATAAACTTCCCCACAGCAGATACTGATGTTCCACATACCAACCTCTCGCTTTGGCACGAGACGACATGACGGGGATGGTGTCTATAGGAAGTGACAGAAACACATAAAACAAGTCATCACACGTTGCACATCCAAAAGATCAGTAACCAAAACAAAAGTTGACCTAACTCGCACGTCTTGTCTCCCCACAAAAAAAAAAAAAAGAAAAGTAAAATCACCACTCTAACCAGATAAACATGACCAAATTGTCATTATCAAGGCAAGCATGTTGATAATATTTTAGTTATCAAAACTGTTATCTAAGAATAGTTCGCATCCAAGTAAAATGAAAAAAAAAAAAAAAAACAAAACACTACCAGACCTCAAGGTTCAAAATTAATACAATAAAAACATGTCTCGAAAGCAGAAATGGAAGGCTAAGCTCATCGCTTCTTTGACACAGCCACAGTCTTTCCCCTTCTGCCGGTAGTCTTTGTGTGCTGACCACGGACTCGAAGACCCCAATAGTGCCTCAAACCACGGTGGTTCTTGCAGCACAAAAATTTGTGCATAAAAATCTTGCATATAGGCATGAATTCTTCAAAAGAACTCTGTTTTTCTTTTTCTTTTTTTTAAAGTCAGTCAACCGGTTTAAGTAGAGTCTCATAAATGCATTCTATAACATGAAAGAAATAATAAAAGACAACCAATATCAAATGATGATTGAATGATGATTGACTTAACGTTCTGTTAGGGATAAACTCCGCTTCTGCCAAAGTCTAGTCTGATGCTCAGCTTAATGCAACCAGTAGTTACGGAAGATCTTCAGCGGATGAGCCTTAGCCAAACTCCTTCAACCGACCGAACTCCCCAACGGTCGAGTCCCTTCCAAACTCCCCAGCGGTTGAGCCTTAGCCGAACTCCTTCAGCCAGCCGAATTCCTCAGCGGCTAAGCCCCTTCCGAACTTTCCAGCGGCCGAATCTTAACCGAACTCCTTCAACCGATCGAACTCCTCAGCGGCCGAACCCCTTCCGAACTCTCCAGCGGCCGAACTTCAGTCGAACTCCCATGAGAGCCGAACTTCCTCCACACCAGGACTCCCACGAGAGCCGAACTTCCTCCACACCAGGACTCCCACGAGAGCCGAACTTCCTCCGCACTCCTCCAGCCGGGTGCCCACGAGAGCCGAACTCCCTCCACACTCCTCCAATCGAACGCCTACAGGAGCCGAACTCCTTCCGAACTTTTCCTTCAGCCGAACTCCTCAAGAAGCCGGACTCCTCTTGGACTTCTCCTTCAGTCAGATTCCTCCAGCAGATTACTCCCGGATAATCCCCTTCAGACGTATTTCCTTCAGGAGTCCGAACTCCTGTGGAATTGATACATGCCGAAGTACATCAACCAATGTCTGCTTTCTCAGAGCTACGGCTATTAAATCTCGACAAACGGTCACCATCAATCTGCCACAGGCGATGCTACCGAACGGTATGACTGTCACCATCAGTCTGACGACACATTCTCTTCTGTACCAAACTCATCAGACCTCGAGCGGCCCGCTGTCAGACAGCTGTAGCTGTCATCATCAATCAAGCTCCGCCTATAAAAAGGGACCCTCCAGATACATTTTCTCGAAGCTCTAAGCTCTCTTCTCCTTCCTAAAACTCTGCCAAGCTCTCGTCTGAGAACTCCATTTCTGTTAGTCAGAAGAGCTGACTTGATCGTCGGAGGATCCCATTGAAGCCACCACCACCGACTCCGGATGAAACTTTATTTTGCAGGTCACCGATGACAACCTCGTCTCCCTCAGCTCCAGCTCGATTCGGCGTCAACTAAATTCTGCACCAATAGAATTGGCGCTGGAGGAAGGGACTCTGTCTCCGAGATACCCTTGTCCTTAAAGAAGTGCTCAATCGACCCTGCCAACCTTCTTCTTCAGAGGTCACCTCCACCCTCTCCCTCAATCCCGCGAAATGTCTTAAAAGAAGATGACTACTCGGAGATCTACCACTTCTGCCGTCAGATCTGGGCCAAATCCATCCATTCCTGCTCCATCGCCAGCACTTCAACCTCCACCTCCACCGGCAGCCATGGTAGATTCGGAGCAGTTTAACCTGCTGATGCAGCGAATTCAGGACCTCACCGAGATGGTGTAGGCCATGCAGCAGCCCCCGACGGTGACTCCACTAGGAAACCCACCATCAGGATGTTGAAAACCGACCCCAAGGAAGAGTACTCGGACTAGCATACCCATCGCCCCTGAAAAGGAAAAACAGAGAGCAGAGGATCCGTGTTCGGATCATGGTTCTTCTCTAGAGGAGACCTTCTCCATTTATAGTCGGAAGGTCTCTAAGATCTGCGACCAAGACGACGCCCTCGATCATAAATTGCGGAAGATGAACTGACGGATTGAGGAACTCCGCGATGTCACCCCGGCTCGTTATGACGACGTCTGCACCGATCCTCCTTTCTCTCCCTGGATTATGCAAAAGCCCATTCCGCCGAACTTTAAGCTCCCTCAATTTGAAAGCTACGATGGAACCTCTGATCCAGTCGATCATTTGGAGGCCTTCCAGACCATGATGCTACTCCACGGTGCACCAGACGCCATACTATGCCGAGCTTTTTCATCTACCTTGAAGGAGGCAGCAAGAAACTGGTACTCGATGTTGAAGTCAGGTACGATCTTCTCTTTTGATCAGATGAGCCGTCAGTTCGTGGCCCACTTCATCAGCAACCGACGTCCGCACCGAGGTTCGAAATTTCTTGTGAATATCAAGCAGAAGACGAAAAAATCCATCCGAACTTATGTTACTCGATTTAATGTGACTGCGTTGGAGGTCATAAAACCTGGACCAGTCTGTTGCAATGGCCGCACTCAAGGACGGCCTTTAGAAGAATGATTTGTTGTTCTCCCTGAAGAAGTACCCTAGGAACTTTGTCGATCTGCTCGCTCGGGCCGAGAGATATGTCCGTGCGGAAGAAGCCTTCAAATTGAAGAACGAAAAAGTCGTAGGAAAGCGGTGGGTCGATAAGTCTGATAGAGCCACTGTCGATGGAGGGCCAAATAGAGTTCGGCCATACTCACGGGCTCCCCCCGAGCATAAGCGAGGTCAAACTTTTTCTCGAGCTCATCACCAAGGAAGCCCTGATAAAAGGACGTGAAGCTCTCCCCCAAGAGATTTCACAGAAGGGTCGAATGAAGCTCGGCCACGCTCATGGGCTCTTCCTGAGCACAAGCGAGGCCAAACTCTCCTTCGAGCTCGTCGCTAATGAAGCCCTGACAAAAGAGCATGAAGATCTCCCCCAGGAGGTTTCGCAGGAGGGCCGAATGAAGCTCGACTGTGCTCACGAGCTCCTCCCAAGCACAAGCGAGGCCGAACTCCCCTCGAGCTCGTCGCCAAGGAAGTCCTGACTAAAGGGCATGAAGCTCTCCTCCAAGAGGTTTCACAGGAGGACCGAATGAAGCTCGGCCATGCTCACGGGCTCCTCCCGAGCACAAGCGAGGCCGAACTCCCCCTTGAGCTCGTCGCCAAGGAAATCCTGACAAAAGGGCATGAAGCTCTCCCTCAGGAGATTTCACAGGAGGGCCGAATGAAGCTCGACCGCACTCACGGACTCCCCCCAAGCACAAGTGAGGCCGAACTCCTCGAGCTCGTCATCAAGGAAGCTCCGATAGAAGGACGCGAAGAAGTCCTCCCCCTAGAAGCTAGAACCATCAATGAGGGAGGAACAACAAGAAGATCGGCCGCCTCCCGACATCACCGACGCTATCTCTAGGGGCTTGATACTTCAGCGGGCTGTCATCTCCCAGCGTCAAAGCCAAGAGAAGCTTGCTTCGAATTAAGAAGACCAGCACAAAATAGAGGAGGTCGTCAGATCCGAAACTTATCACCTGAAAAGCTCGGAATGACAACGCTCCCACGACCTGGAGACTCGAAGAATCTGAGAATGTACTGCCAGTAATTTTTCTTCAGTAAAACTCCTCCATTTCAACATTATTATTTCTCGGTGCAAAAACCACCTGATGACAGGAAAGAAGCAAACAATAGTAGCCATGTTAGGAACAGAAGGAGAATCTTGTCATAATATGAGCAAGTTGAAGGCCTCATTCATTTTAGACGAGATTGGAGGAGAGACCCTGACAATGACCCTTATGTGCCCCCATAGTCCATTAGAAATAGGAGGAGAACCTCATTTTAACGCGAGCAAAGTCGAAGACCTCATTCATTTTAGATGAGATGGAGGGAGAGGCCCTGACAACGGCCCTTATGTGCCCTCACAGCCCATTAGGAACAGGAGGAGAACCTCATCCTAACGCGAGCAAAGTCGAAGACCTCGTTCATTTTAGACGAGATAGGGGGAGAGACCCTGACAATGGCTCTTATATGCCCCACAGTCCATTAGAAATAGAAGGAGAACCTCATCCTAACGTGAGTAAAGTCGAAGATCGGGCTTCAAAGTCTACGTCAACATCGGCTGCAGGAGATAAGATCTCCCCCAAGTTTCAACCTTGACCAGAGATGAGATCTCTCCCGAACGCCCGAGTCAACCTCGGCTAGAGATAAAATCTCTTCCGAGCAACCGGACCAACCTCGACTGTAGGAGATAAGATTTTCCTCAAGCTCCAACCTTGACTGCAGAAGATAAGATCTCTTCCGAGCAATCAGGCCAACCTCAGCTGCAGGAGATAAGATTTTTTCCGAGCCCCAACCTCGACTGCAGGAGATAAGATCTTCTTCCGAGCTTCAACCTCGGCTGCAGGAGATAAGATCTCCCCCGAGCTTCAACCTCGGTCAGAGATAAGATCTCTTCCGAGCATCCGAGTCAACCTCGACTAGAGATAAGATCTCTTCCAAGCGACCGGACCAATCTCGACTGCAGGAGATAAAATCTCCCCCAAGCTTCAACCCTCGATCAGAGATAAGATCTCTCCCGAGCGCTCGAGTCAACCTCGATCAGAGATAAGATCTCTCCCGAGCGACCGTGCCAACCTCGGCTGCAGAAGATAAAATCTCTCCCGAGCTTCAACCTCAGCTAGAGATGAAATCTCTCCCGAGTGTCCGAGATAACCTCGACTAAAGATAAGATCTTTTCCGAGATAACCTCGGCTAGAGATAAGATCTCTTCCGAGCAATCGGGCCAACCTCGGCTGCAGGAGATAAGATCTCCTCCGAGCTCTAACCTCGGCTGCAGGAGATAAGATCTCCTCCGAGCTTCAACTTCGATCAGAAATGAGATCTCCCCCGAGAAGCTCAACCTTCGACCTCGGTTGCTGAAGATAAGATCTCCCCCGAGGAGCTCAACCTTCGACCTCGGCCGCAGAAGATGAGATCTCCTTCAACCTCAATTGGAGACGAGATCTCCCCCGAGTCTCAACTTCAACTTTAACTTTGGCTGGAGATAAGATCTCTTCCGAGCTTTATCCTGAACTAGCACAGAGCCCTGAAGAGGACTTTGGCAGTCGCCTTTTCTCTACTCCTTTCCTTCGAGTTTCGAACTCGAAAGTGGAGAGGACTATTGTTAAAGATAAACTCCGCTCTTGTCGAAGTTCAGTCTGATGCTCAGCCTAATGCAATCGATAGTCATGGAAGAGCTTCAACGGACGAGCCTTAGCCGAACTCCTTCAGCCGACCGAACTCCTCAGCAACCGAGCCCCTTCCAAACTCTCCAACGGCCGAGCCTTAGCCGAACTCCTTCAACCGACCGAATTTCTCAGCGACCGAGCCCCTTCCGAACTCCCCAGCGATCGAGTCTTACCCGAATCCCTTCAACCGGCCGAACTTCTCAGTGGCAGAGCTCCAATCGGACTTCTATGGGAGTCGAACTTCCTCCATACTCCTTCAGTCGGACTCCCATGAGAGCCGAACTTCCTCCGCACTCCTTCAATCGGACGCCCACGAGAGCCGAACTCCCTCCACACTCCTTCAGTCTGATGCCTACGGAAGCTGAACTCCTTCCGAACTTTTCCTTCGACCGAACTCCTCTAGGAGCCAGACTCCTTCCGAACTTCTTCCTCAATCAGATTCCTTCAGCGGATTACTCCCGGATAATCTCCTCCAGACGTATTCCCTTCAGGAGTTCGAACTCCTCTGAAATTGATACATGCCAAAGTCCACCAACCAATGCATGCTTTCTCAGAGCTATGGCTATTAAATCTCGACGAATGGTTGCCATTAGTCTGCTACAGGCGATGCTACCGAACGATATGACTGTCATCATCAGCTTGATGACATCTTTCCTTCCGTACCGAACTCACCAGGCCTCGAGCGGCCCACTGCCAAGCGACGCTACCAAATGGTATGGCTGTCACCATCAGCCTGACGACACCTTCCCTTCCGTACCGAACTCATCAGGCATCAAACGGTCCGCTGTCAGACAGCTGCAGTTGTCACCATCAATCAAACTCTGCCGACCTTCCAGATACATTTTCTCGAAGCTCTAAGCTCTCTTCTCCTTTTCGAAACTCTGTCGAGCTTTCGCCTGAGCACTCCATTTCTGTTGGTCAGAAAAGCTGATTTGATCGTCGGAGGATCCCGTCGGAGCCACCACCACCGATTCCGGACGGAACTTTATTTTGCAGGTCACCGACGACAACCTCATCTCCCTCAACTCCAACTCGATCCGGCGTTAACCAAATTCTGCACCAACACGTTCATTTTAAGACAGTAATCAAAGACATCAATAGAAACAAAAAAAATCAAAGTCCAGATAGGGAACAAACATATCCAATTTTTGCATATCAGATGCCCTACAGTACCTAGTCGATGCCTGATTAAATGCCTATAATATTGCTTCCCCGTTGATGTGTCAACAGAATTCCTGAGAACAGGGAACAACAATGATAACAAGTGCCCCTATCATTTGTAATTCAAAGTTCAGAGAGTACTCAACAAAACTAAGAGAATGGCCAACCCTTTGAGGCTAGCAAGACTGACCTACTCAACCGTCTAGCTTGTCCAGAGCATATCAGTGTGAGCAGGATCAGATACAGCTCTACATGTCATAGTGCAACACTGTTGACATATATTTGGCACCAGCTACTACTCTTTTCGCCGCCAGCTACCGCATGCTATCATTCACTGAACTATTCTTTCTCATTCCACCACCTCACAACCCCAGTCCTCCTTGGCAATTTACTCGGAGCTGCTCTACATGAACACCATCGACATATATTCGGCAATAGCCACTTCAACATCATACTACCACTCTTGCTGCCTCCAGCTACCACATGCTATCATTCACTGTACTGTTCTTTCTCATTCCACCCCCTCACAACCCCAGTCCTCATTGGCAATTTACTCAGAGCTTTGACAACAGCCTTGCTATCAAGAACAAACAAGTCCAGAATACTTAACACACTCACTCCTCTGTTGATAATGCACCTACTACCAGTTGTAGCTTGTACATATTTTGTAATGGCAAACATGACACTTGCTTTACGTTGGCCAATTGTAGCAATGACATTTTGGATAAATCTTTCCAAATCCCTTAATTTCATGAGTCAGAACATCTCTTAGATTAACTTGCCACCACAGAATTGGGACAAACTCTCACTTCTGAGCCATGTATTACACTCATCCAACTCTGAAGTCAACGGCAGATTTTATATTTCTGTATGGCAATGCAAGGGATACAAACACCAGATTTCATATTTCTGGATAGCAACATAAGGAGATTCCACCACCAGATAATCCAACTGAAGTCTAGTCCCCTCCTTGTGCAGTCATCAATACCCACAGAATAATTCCATCACCACTTTTTGCCCACTAATCTCAACAAACTTCCACACACAATATATTGTTAAAACCACCTCCCAACAACGAAAAAACAAAAAAAAAAAAAGGGAAGAAAAGAAAAATCACTTGATTCTATCACTCAAGTAATCTATACACATACATTTCCTCTCTCTCTCTGGAAAATTCCTAAAGGTAGGTAAACAAATGGCTCAAACTGTTAATTTTATAGTTGCTTCCAATAAAACAGAAAACCCTCGGAAACTGGCATGCCCTGCTTACCAAACATATGCTAAAGATCACTTTTAACTTGGACTTTTTTCTGGCCCACACTAAATGGCCAAGCCCGCACAACGGATTAGAAATAACAGGTCAAACCATGACATCATTAGCATATACACAAGAGGGAGAGAGAGAGTGAGGAAGAAAGGAGAGAGAGAGAGAGAGAGAGCAAAACCAAAATCAGCAATGAAAAAAAAAAAAAAAGAAAAACATGATTTTAAATTTCAAATGAAACCTAAATGTTCTAGCTGGAACTTATGTAAAAAAACCAACCACTGTTCAAATGAAAATAATCAGATCAAAAGCAAGGATCAGAGCAACTTTGCAGTGTATATTAGTGGCTGGTCTCATTTTTGGTCACTTTCTCTTTTTCTTTTTGAGTCAAGAGAGAGGGAGTTTGCTAAAGAGAGTTAAACCATTTCATGAAGAATCTTCTCAAGTCTTAACTTTGATCTTACAAGTTTCAAGTAGATCTTGAAGCATTTGAGTGTTGGTTTCCAATAAATTTTGGGAAAATCTCATTCATTGTTAATAGTGTGACTAAAATTGAAAAACAAATTTCTATTATAATAAGAAAAATCAAATTTTCACTATTTCATTATTTTCATTAGTATTTTATGCAAGGCATATTTCAAGCAAAACAATGTTATGCTCTAAATGGCGGCTAATGTTTATTAACACATTATAGTTCTATCAGAATTCTTCTGATTTTTAGAGCTCAACTACGTTTCTTTCATCATATATTCTCAAACAGTCTTCAATCAAATATTAATTCATTGAAAATTCGTTAAAAGTCACATCCAATTTTATATGGCCTATAAAACTGACTACCGAGCAGGAAAACGGCAAGTAAGATTAGCACAAGTGACATGAGCCCATATGGATGGAATTTGTGAGGAAGGATAGAAACAATTGCACTATTAATAGAGGCATTCTTACTGGCAACCTAGAAATCCATACTAAATAATGCTTTACCTAGCAAGATGACCAATATACAAATGGGATAACCAAGTTTCCAAAGTCTGGCAAGAGCAATATCATGGTACCATCTTACTGCATAGGCAAGTGTTGTTTCTTGCAATTAAATTACATTCAAATGCAACTTCAAGGATTCCTCATAATCAAGAACATTTAAAACATCATGAACAAAGAAAGAAACATTTTATATCAATGTCTACTTGTAACTCAACTATATTGGGAGATTTTATGAATACTTGTAGGATTTGCTTGGATGTACCATAAAATCAAGATGACATGTAAAAGAATTTATTTTTCTTGTAAATAACAATGTTTTAAAATTGTATTTAGGAGTATCCATGAGACTTACTATCTCTAAAATGTCGAATTTAAAAACTTCTAAAATATTATATTCAAAAAGCTCAGCATTATTAGTTTCTACTGTGTCATGTCAAGGTTCTTTCTAATAATTAAATTCATGAATATTTCAGAAAGATAGGCATGTGATTTAGGAAAAACTGTAGACACAGACCTAGCATAACAAGGACTAAGAATAGATCATAGGAGAAACTGTAGACATACACCTAGTATAACAAAGATTAAGAACAGATGAGTCCGCAATAGAATTTTCTTTTTTCAACCAAAAGAAAAAAGAAAGAACTCGCAGATCCATCATCAAGTAACTCCTCAACTAAAATCCAGGCCAACATCCCAGAGTGAATGTATCCCTTATCACAAAAGTTAGATGAGCATTTTTTTGAAAAAAAGGGATCCATGACAAAGGTAACATCACGGACTGATGCACAGCAATAACCAGCAATCTTACTGCATAGGCAGTTGTTGTCTCTCAATTAATTACATTCACATGCAACTTGCAGGATTCCTAATACGCTGAACCATTAAAACATCATGAAAAAGCAACAAACGTTGTATATCAACAATGTCAACTTGCAACTCAACTATGTTGGGAGATTTTGTGAATACTTGTAGGATTTGCTTGGATGTACCATAAGACCAAGATGACTTGTAAAATATTCATTTTTCTTGTAAATAACAAAGTGTTTTTTTTTTTTTTTAAAAATGTATTTAGAAGCATCTATGGGACTTAAATATCTCTGTAATGTTGAATTAAAAACCTCTACAATGTTATATTTCAAATGTGTAGCATTATTACTTCCTACAGTTTCATGTCAAGGTTCTTTCTGATAATTAAATTTCTGAAGATTTCAGAAACACAGGTATGTGATTTTGAAGAAACTATAGACACAGACCTAGGATAAGTAAGATTGACTACAGATTAGTCTGCAAGGCTTTTCTTAACCAAAAGAAAACAAGAAATAACTCACAGATGCACCATCAATTAACTCCTCAACCAAAATCCAGGCCAAAACCTTGAAATGAATGTTCCCCTTTCCACAGAAGTTAAATATGAATTTTTAAGAAAAGAAAGGGATCCATGACAAAGGTAACAACATCACATCCTGATGAACAACAACAATAACCAACTTCTTAAGTTTTTTTTTTGGTTGATAAACGTGGGATGATACCTATGCAAATATGCATGTAAAAAAGAAAGTCACCAGAATTTATTCATAAGTGATTAGATTAATTCCAAGCACAGATCTGGGACTGCTAAGTGAATAAAAAGGTCTCAATGGGCATCAAAATAACAGCTAAAGATTCTAACAACACATACCGAAAACACACAAGGAGAAAAAACATATGGAATGGAATAAACAGAGCAAACTCTATATAAAGAGTGCTTGTAAGCCACAAATTCTAAGACGAGAATGTAGCATCTGAACTTAAATTTTTGGCATCTAACCAATTCCAAAATATGCAACCACTTCCAAAGATTTGTTGTCAAGGCATAGAAACAGATACCACAAAAGCCATATATTGTGTAGCGTTCAAATATTTATTACATCAACATGCAACGGAAAATGAAAATATGGATTATAAGCAACAGCAACACAGAAAATAAGTTGTCTGAGTAATCAACCTTATCTTCTTCAGTCGCTCCAAATCATCTCTCAGCTTCATGTCCAAAGCATTGGAGACAACCTGCGAGTACCGACCATCCTTGTAGTCCTTCTTCCTGTTCAGGAACCAATCTGGGATCTTGAACTGGCGAGGGTTGGCAACAACCGTCATGAGGTTCTCAAGCTAAGCAGCTGAGAGCTCACCAGCCCTAGAAAAATACAACTCATATGTGAAAAATAAATACAAAAGAACAAAAGATGAACTAGGATTCAGTAACGTAGCTGCATTCAGGGCATTGCTTGTCAAGAAAGAAGCGGAAAAAAGAACATTTTTCCTGCCTAAAACTGCTAACTTCAGGTACAAAAGATAATTAAATTCACAATACATCCAAATTACAGAACATTACAAAACCAGGGTCCCAAATTAAAGCAAGACATATAACAAAGCAGAGCCCAAGAACTTCGAGAACAAAAAAAGAATCAATATCTTATACGAAACAGCAGCAAGCCAGAAAATTGTTTCGATAAAGCAGATGAGGGTGGAAAAAAAAATTGCAATCTGACCAAGAGACAGAATTCGATTTCCAAAACATGACAGCAATAGCATTTTCATTGAAAAAGAAAATTTAAAAAACCAAACCCTACAGACCTTCAGATATCGCAAGATCACACGCTGAGGAGAAGAGAGAGAGGTTTACCTCTTGTTCATGTCGACGTCGGCCTTCTTGCAGACGATGTTGGCGAATCGGCGGCCGATATCCTTGATGGAGGTGAGGGCAATCATGATCTTTTGCTTGCCATCCACATTCGTGTTCAGAACACGAAGGATGTGCTGGAAATCCTCGTTCGCTATCAGCAACTGTGCCAACCAAAAAAGAAATAAAAAACCGATCAATCGAGCCGAAATCGATCCAAAGAAGCTCGGGACATTGGAGAAACTAGGATGAACTTTTCGGAACAAGAAAGACCGACCATGACGGAGGCGGCGGCGGCGGCGACAGCGGCTACGGCGACGGTTTACTTTCGCTTTCTCCCTCGCCTCGCGCGCAGGCCGAACGGAAGGAAGGGAAGGCGGGCCGGGGCACGAGAAACAGCGAAGCCGAAGATGCCAAAAAAAAACCCACCGCGGTGTATGATGACTTTTTTCCGTACTGATACAAAAATAAAAAAAATTATCAATGCAGATTTTAACTTAATTATTAAAATAATGTAAAAATCTTAAAATATCATATGAAATGATAATTTTTTAATCAAAAAATACCATTCCAAATGATATTTTCCAGGCCTACTCACCCACCATACATCCAATAAACTACTTACATGGAATCAAATAAAAATATCATTTAAAATGATGATTTTAAAAATGCTATTTCAAATGATAATTTTAAAAACGTCATTTGAAATGGCATTTTTAAAATCGTCATTCCAAATGACATTTTTAGAATACTATATATATTTTTTTCTTTTTTTTTTTGACTTCCTCATGATCCTCTCTCCGTCGAAACCTCCTCTCCGCCGATCTCCACTCTCCAATGCCACCATCGTCCTTTCTCTCTCCTTTCTCTCCCATCCAACGTCCTCCCTCTGCCACCTCAAGTATCCGTCGATCTCCCTTTTTTTCCTCCTCCCCCTCCTCCCTATTTGGCTACCCCACCCCTTGCTGCCCTCCTCCACCCCGCCCCCCCCCACCAATGCCCACGATCGTCTTCCTTTTCGACGGCCACCCAATCCCCACCACCTCCCCACCACCACCACGGCCCTTATCCCACCACCACTATCAGCCACCACCACCCCCCACCCTCTCCTCCCACCACCACCACTGGTCCTTAGCCGATCTCCCCTTTCTCCACTTTTTTCTCCCTCCCCTCCCCCATTTGGCTACCCCACCCCTTGTTGCCCTCCTCCGCCCCTGCCCCTCCCCCACCAATGCCTACGACCGTCTTCCTTTCCGATGGCCGCCCTACACCCCCACCACCCCCTACCCCCTTTCCTCACCACCACCGACCCTTATCCCACCACCACTACCGGCCACCACCATCCCCCACCCCCTTTCCTCACCACCACCGACCCTTATCCCACCACCACCACCACCACCACCACCATCCCCCACCCCCCCCCACCCCCTCCCCCCACCTCATCAGCCCTTAGCCCACCACCACCACCCCCCAACCGACCCTTCCTCTTTTTTTTAAAAAAATAAATTAATTAATTAGATAATTAGTTAATTAATTTATTTATTTATCTTAAATATTTTTATGTTAATATATGTTAAATAAATAATTAATTAATTAACTAAAAATATGTGCTTGTTTTCAAATGATATTTTACTATCTTGTGAAATACATTAATACGAAACGTGCTCAAGCCTTAAGATAGGTGTAGGATAATCCAAATAATTTTTTTACTCCTCATGTTGCAATTAAGATTGCAGAAGATCCAGTTAAAGCTAATCAGCATAGAGTAACAGCATTCAATATCCAAAGAGGGATATACGAAGTGCTTACGAGGAGAGCAAGCATAGAATTAAGAGGTGGAGAAAATTTTCATACCGTAAGTTTAAATGAAAGAAAATGTTCTTGTGGAAAGTGGAGCATCTATAAATATCCCTGTTCACATGTATTGTCTGTGTCCCAAGAAATTACCATGCATTTTAGTAGATTCGTGGATGACGCATATACAATTATGGCATATATGAATGCTTGGAGTGGAGAGTTTTATCCATTGCCACATGAAGATTATTGGATGTCCATAGATATGTTTACATGAATTCTCAATCATCATCGTTTGAGATCTAAGTAGAAGAGCAGGCCAAAATCAACAAGGCTGCGAAATGAAATGGATGATAGGCAAATTAGAAGCAATAATTATTATGATATTTGTAAGGAACAAGATCATAATCGTCGTCGCTGTCCTAGGTTACTTCGAGGTGCATCAACATCAAGTAGTGAAAGAAATTAAAGGTATCAAAGTTTTGTGTAGAGTACTATGTATTTTTTATAGTTGAACTTTCTATGTATTTTAGATTGTTGAATTGCTCTATGTATTTTAGATAGTTTAAAGTTTGATTCTCCGAACTATTGTTGGATATATGTGCAGACCTATTTTATGCATGATTTAAATTAATATAGTATTTTTAATGTACTAATAAATTTGGAATGTATGTTATTATTTTAGATATTATTTTATTGTATTATGGCTCACGATCCATGGCATCCTGACCCACAAGACCGTAGTGTTCTTATATTACAGGAGACACATCGATCACAAGCTATATTAGATGGCACTATAAGCATTCCATTTCTATTTTTATTTTAATAAATTCTTGTTAAAATCATATACGCAATCTTATTATCTTATCATATTGCAGGAGCCCAGACATCTCCGCTTACGTCGAGCAGATGCGGATTTATGAAGGATGGAGGACATCCCAGATAGAGTTATGGACTATTTACGATATCTGAGATTTTATGGAGTATATCGGATTGGAAGGATACAGATGGATGTTGGTCTGATTACTTCATTACTTGAGCGATGGCATCCAGAGACACATATTCCATCTTCCATTTGGTGAGGTGACAATCACATTACAGGATGTCAGTGTGCTCACCGAACTTTTAGTTGATGGTGATGTAGTTATAGGATCCGATCCATAGTTTACTATTCCAGAGTGGCAGGCCATATGTGGTCGGCTACTAGGATTTGAGTCAGATGTCCATTTTTCGATCATTCACGATTGAGGATGGAGTGTTTGGATGATCGCTATCGATATTTTCATATTGGAGATGATGCACCAGAGGAGATGGTGCGACGATATGTCAGAGGTCAGATACTTTGATTGCTAGGAGGTGCCCTTTTGCCCGATACTTCATCTAATAAGGTGAAGTTGATGTTTTTACCACTATTAAAGGATTTAGATTTTGCATGCAGACTTAGTTGGGGTAGTGCAGTATTAGCTTGTTTGTACAGAGCTATGTGCCATGGTTCGTATCATGATCTGACTGAGATTGGTGGTTATCTTGTATTATTGCAGGTATATGGTATATAATTTTAATTTTCAACATTCTATTATAGCTCTTATCAGAGATATCATTGCTAATTTTATTTGAATTAGCAGATTTGGGCATGAGAGAGGATGCCGACTATTAGCCCATTACGGACATAGTTTCTTGAGATGCCACCAGTGCATCAAGATCCCAATGTTCTATTTCAACTGGACGCACCTTGGGGATATAGGTATAAAATTATTGGTTCCATTATTTAACATATAGTACTGATTTTATTCCACTAAAAATCTAATATGAATAAACTATTATGCAGTAGAACATTGCATTCAACGTTCACCACGTATCGATGAAAATGGCATAGGTTTATAGATGCCAGCTGGATACATTGGCTGATACTGATGCACGTAGATGGATAATTTTTTTTTAGCTTGTTTGTATCCATATTATTCATAATCTACTACAAGATGAACTCACTAATCCATTTTTTTAAAAACCTATCAGTTTTAATGGAAGCCATATACCGACGAGATTATGGCTATATTACCATATACCGACGAGATTGGGCAGCCTCGGTATGCAGTTTTAGGATACGAGGGTAACAGTTCGACTATGCGTATGTTGGTAAGTCCATTAAAATTATGCATTATATATTCTATTCAATGTCATATTCCATTTTATACCTATTGTATATTCTATAATGTATTGCTAATTTTTTTATATTATGTAGACTGATCGAATGTCGCATCTTATGTTGGACACTCATCATGCCCTAGCTATGATCGATGAGGATGAGCGGACCCAGATACTATGGGAGATGGAGAGATCATGTGCGGGAACATTGATGGCGATTGATTATGACCCAAATAGCAGTTCGTCTTGGCATGGAGCATCTGATGCACCAGATATGCGATATACACCATCACCACATATTCTGCATGTTGCATATATGCCACCATCTTCTGATCCACAGATGTCAGGATCTTCATCTTCCTACATACCCCAGATGACAGCATCGGGTTCTAGTTGGCATCAGTATGATTCTTTTGTTATAGACACATTTCTAGATTCAGGTGAGGAGGTCACTCAGTTCACAAATATTCTGGCAACACCTGATATTCCTAATACGCATGATCAGGAGACGTCTACTGATGTAGGAGAGGCTCCATCATAGATGATATAGCAGGAGGAGCGACCGTTGAGGACCTTCCTGAGAAGGTCCAAGCGACCACGAGCACCATGACGTCCTTGTGGAACTTAGTATTTTTTGGACTTATACTATCTGATTTTTTTTGTATTATATGATTCATTTTTGTAAATAAGGTGATTCATTTTTATAAACTTGGCATCCTAGATCGAAGATTATTTTATATATTTGATTTCTTTATTTTAAAGTGTTATGATATTATGGTTTGTGAATATGGATACAGATTTTGAAATTATTATATGGCTTGCCATACCTTATCATACTATCCCGTACCATATCATATCCTCCCATATCATAGCATATGATATCCATATTAGACCATACCGTATCGTACCTATTGTCCAGTTATGCAATTCAAGGAAGAGGGTGAATTGGATTTTTAAAATTTTAAAGCTAATTTAGAGTTATAAAGATTATGTGATGATATGCAAGTGATATGTAATAGGTATTTTAAGTATAGAGAATAAGTGGATATCAAGAGAGTAAGAATATAATAATATAAAGATAGAAAGAGGGGAAGCACACCATAAACAAACAAGGTTTATAGTAGTTCGATGCCAACCTTGCACCTATATCCACTTTCCAAGCTTCTACTTAGAAATTTAAATCCACTAAATGTATTCAAACTGAATACAACATTAGAAACTTTTAATCCTAGCTATCCCAAGCTAGAACACTTGTATCCTCTATGATGGCCGGAGAAAATAGATCCAATTTGTAGCCGTTGGAGACTCATTTTGGAGCATTAAATGCAACTAAAAAATAATTGATGCAGACTTTTTCCATCGTAGGGGTCGACCTGTGCAGGGGTCGACCTCTGTGACAGAGCCAAAAAATTCGTGTTCCTTTAGAATAGCAGAGGTCGACCCCTTTGGTGTGCCAGCCAAAAAAACCCGTGCCATTCAGCCCCTTTTGACAGAGGTCGACTTAGGGGTCGACCCTTTTCTTAAAAATTATTTTTTTCTCAAAATATAAATCCAAAAAATATGAAATTATCTTCAATAGATCATAAATCTTCTGTTCTTGCTCTTGAGGCTTTTGAATTACTGGATAATATTATAATTTTACTCCTGAAATATAATAAATTTTTTTAAAGCCAAAATCATTAGCAATTATATCAAATATTTTGTAATCATCAAAATCAATTCTTTGAGCAATAGTACTACTTTCATATCGAACCGTATCGTATCCTGCTGTATCGTACCATATGATATCCGTATCATACTGCCTCATACCATATAATATCGAGCATCAGAATTCGTATCATACCGAATACCATACCATACCGGTATCTCTTATGACCATTGGATCTTTCTTCTGAGACATCTGCGAGAACATGAAAAGCATCTCAGAAGTTCAAAATTAGGTCATTGCCGAAAATATGTACATGTAGATCAAATATAAAAAATTTCATTGTAAACGATAAACATCGTCAACTTTGTAGATAGAAACTTAATTTGATCAAATGGCATGCCAAAGTGAAAATAGCACAAATGGCATGCCAAATAGCACGCTAAAAAAAGCGCAAAAAAAAAGAGGAATGCTTTTAAAAGCGCCATATAGAATGGCATTTGTAGAAGTGTCATTCAGAATGGTATTTCTAAAAGCACCATTCACAATGGCGTTTCTTTTTTCTTTTATTTTTTCTTGTTGTTCCACATAGAGCTGATTGGGCAGTGACTGGACCTGAAAAATGTCATTATGAATGGCATTTTTTGGATGTAAAATCATCATCCCAAATGGCGCTTTTAGCTTTTGCATTATTTTGGTAATTAAGTTGAAACTTGCATTAGTTAGGTAAATAATTTTAAAATTTATATTAGTACGAAAAAGAGGTTAGTGTATGATTGTGTGTTTGGATGGCTGAGATTTCTTTGATGGTTTAGGTGGTCCGCCGATTGGTTTCATCAAGGAAATTCCACTTGATGGCTGATGTGTCCATCTTGGGCCGGGCCAGCCCATGGCACGAGACAACTTTGCCTTGCCAAGAGACATCTGGCATTATGGAGACTTTGCTCCCAAGAGAAATATTTTATGCACCGCATCTGGTGCAATAAAATTGATGTAGGTATATTATACCATGTAGTCATCACTTTCTAATATATATTATTAAATATTTATATTTATATTTTTTAATTTAAAATTTTGAATGATAAAAATATTTTTTTAAAAAAAATTATAATATTCTGTGATCATATCATGACATCTTGAGGGTATATTATGACTTCCTATTAGGGAAGGATATTTTTATCATTGAAAATTTAAACCTCCTCTCTCTTTTTTTATTTTGATAAGACGGAAAAGGGGTGAGGAAGGGCAACCGGTATAGCAACCCCCTCTGGGTGTAACCATGAAGGCCCTCATCCTGCTGAGTGAATGTTCGATTCAGAAAGTACTAGGCACAATCTCCTCCCCACTATGTTCGAGGGAAAACCTCGAGTTAGGTGTATACATCACCCTCAGCACCATCGAGCTGTCAGAAGACTCAAGAACTGCTTCCAGCCCCCGCGCCCAGGCTACTAACAATAAGCCATAGGTCATTTTACTTGGCATTTACTCAAATTCGAATTAGAGTCGCTTGGGTGGAAGTGAAGGCCCATTCCAACTGGACTACCACCTCGGTGGCAATCTCCTCTTTTTAAGACATTCTCTTTACAAAAATCATAATATGCCCTCAGGATATTATAATAGAGCCATAAGATATCATAATTTTTTCAGAACAGAGATATTTTCATCATTCAAAATTTTAAATAAAAAAATAAAACTATGATATTTAATACACGTTAGAAAGTGGTGACAGAGGAATATTTTTATCATTCAAAATTTTAAATGAAAAAGTAAAACTACAATATTTAATATATGTTGGAAAGTGGTGCTATATAGCCTAATCATATGGCATGATGTACTGTTATTGCACCAAACACGGTGCACAAAAAATTATGCTTGCTTCTTCTTTTTTTATGGTAATAAAATATATATATTAAATATTATTAAACTTACATAAATATTAATTTTCATCAAATAGTATACTTGCTTGTACAAGAAAAGTAGAAAAAAAAAGAACTAGTATATTATATAATTATTAGTATTTACTAAAATAGAAGAAAAGATGAAAGTTAAAGTTAAACCATTTGGTGTGTGGTGTTTTGCATGTGGCATTATTAGCAACAAGAGGTAGCAAGTTACATAAAATTATATTTTTTTGTAGAAGAAATAAGTAAAAAAATAATAGTAAAAGTATATTATCGAGGTGTGCTTGCATATAACTTTTTAGGAGTATTTTTTTCTAAAAATTTTAAGATGAATTTGTTTCATCAAGAGCCAAAATCATATTTTTTTTCTAAAATCATAATTCTCATCTTTCTCTCTATGCCCCTATATCCTAACAATTTTGAAATGACTCATGTTTTTATCCTAGTACAATAATTTTGTAAATTATGAACCAGCTATAATCTTAAACTTCCATTCCATGAATAGGTTGTAGAAGTGCTAATATATTGGTAATCTCTTATGGCATTACTTTGTTGAAATTTTAACTAATTTCATTTCTATAATTTACTATTAATCATTAAATTAGTTATTCAATAAAAATAACACCAAAAAGAAAGGATTAGTTAATAAACAAATCTAATTGAATATAAGAGACATTTAAGTTAAAAGAACTAACATATTACTATCCAAATATTAATGCACTAAAAACTATTAATTATAAAATAGATTATATAGGAGATGAGACTAAAGAGCTAATGAATTTATAGATATGCATATAAATTTATATCTTGAGAAAAGGCTGAGAAAGTAGATGGATGGGAGTAATTACTATGATATTTTCTATAAAAAAATGACTATTATTTAACTTATACTTAAAATCATCGATTTTAATCAAATCTAAAAAATAAATGTTGGATCAAACAAGTTAATATAGCATATTTATATAATTTAATCTAAATAATAGACTAAAAATATCAAATTAATACTATTAGTATAATGATACAAAAAGAACATGATAATTTTTTTTACCTTTGTATTCACAACAAAATATTTTTTTTGCAACTTGCAAATGTCAAAAAACAGAAATAATAGATATGAATAACATTTAGATAATTACATAGTTATTTAATCACATAATCAAAATAAATAATAATGAACATTATTTTTTAATAAAAATAAAAATACTTTTATTTGATAAAATATATATTTTTTGATCCATTTTTTTTTTACTTTTCTATATGGCCACATGGGAGGTTTATTGTTCTCTTCTTCCTCGCTACCTCTTTTATCTGCTTTATGATATTCATCATCAACAACCGTCGAAACATCATTAACAACCATCAGAATAGTATCAATATTTGACTTAAAGCAACTCGACCGCCAGTAAGCCAAGTGTTGCCATCCTTCTCTGAATCTCTCTTTCTCCACCTCCCATCCCATCGAGGCTCCTCTCTCTCTCTCTCTCTCTCTCTCTCTCCATCTCTCCTCCTTGAAACCTCATCCCCTCATCTTCCCCCTACCTCCTTCCTTAGCTCTCTAATCCTTGTTCTACCCTCTCTATCCACTTATTCTACCTCTCGATTATGAGAAAGAGGATGGCTGCCATCCCTTGTAGCAATCTCTCCATCCTTTCTATCTATAGACCTTCTCCGCTCCTTTTTCCTTCCTTACCCTTGTGATGCCAAATGGAAAGAGGAGGGCTATCGCCTCCATGGTAGCAACCCTCTCCAAAAATCTGATGAGTTTCTAAAAAGGCAAGATGAAGAGAGAGAGAGAGAGAGAAAGAAAGAGGAAAAGCTTCGGTTCTAAGGAATAGCAATGGTGCTGTTAATTTTTTTTTCAATAAAATAAAAAAAGGAGAGACTATGAAAAATAAATCAAGAGGAAGGCTACTGTCTGAGCATGTCTACCCCATCCCTCAGCTTGATAAGATGATTGCTTAACAAAGTGATTGTAAGCTGTCGGCTTATACTATTTTTCTCAAGTATAGTTCATATAGTTGGATCACATATTGGTTGTTTTTTAATTTTTTTCATAGTAGGTCACAACTCACATCTTTTTTCTTTAGAGAAACTATTGGTTAAAACTATTTTAATACCTATATTTTGGACCAAGCAGTAAAACAATGGCATATCATGTGATGAGATTAAAAATATCTTGTGGAGTTTGAATGCTAAAAGTTTAATAGTGGAGGGAGCCGAATCATTGATAGTATCAAGATGGTGGGGTTAGCTCCAATGAGAAAGAAGGTTGGTGAGATGGCAAAAAGAAAAGAGAGAATGGTGGAGAGGATGATAGTGGAGATCGAGCCAATGGTGGCATCAAGATGGTGTGGTTAGAGGCCAACAACATAGCAAGGAGAGAAGAGAGGATGATGGTTAGCTCCGAGGAGGAAATAGGTCTGTGAGATGGCTGAGAGAGGAGGAGGATGGTGGTTGGCTCCAACGAGATAGAAATGAGAGATGATGGTGGTTGGCTTCGATAAGGGAGGAGGTTGGCAAGATGGTAGGAAAAGAAAAATGGATCGCTTTATTAAGGAAGGAGGCCGTTAAGATGGCGAGGAGAGGGGAGACGATTAAGGATGATGAAATAGTTTAAGGTTCTCAATTTTTTTTAATTTTTTTTTCAATCAAAATCAAGTTTATTTTATTTTTCTTCTTCTTAATCTCTAATTGTACATGGCATAAGGTTAGTGGCAACTAAAATTTCAAAATTTTTCGATTATATTAGTTACTGAAAATTTTGTCTTCTCAATTAACCATGGTTAAATTTTTAGCATCCAAACTCCATAGGACTTTTTTAATTTCATCACATAACATGCATTATTTTATTACTTAGTCCAAGGTATCAGTATTAGAACAGTTCTAACTAATAATTTCTTCTTCCTTCAAAATGATAAGGCAAGCCACTTATTCTCATTTAATATTTTATTGTACTACATTTAATACTCCTTAATATAGTAAGGTACATCAAACTCCACATGTATAACTCTTTTTTTCTCTCTTTTTAAAGGATACCACCTAGCTTCCTCAAAAAAGAAAATCTAACCTAGCAAATGGCTAACACTTGATACCATGAGAGAGCTTTAAATTTTTTTCTTTAGCAAGTCATGGCTCACACCCTCTCCCTTTAAAACGATAAAGCAAGCCATTTATTCTCATCAAATATCCCATTGCATTTAATACTCCTCTTTAATATGGTAAGGTGCATTGGACTCTCCATATATAATTTTTTTTTTCCTCTCTTTTTAAAGGATGCCACATGGCTTTCTTAGAAAAGAAAATCTGACCTAGCAAATGGCTGACACGCGGCACCATGGGAGAGCTCTAGACTCTCCTTTCATCTATTATATATATTTATCATTGATAAATGAACTCTCCTTTCATTTCCTTTATAAAATTAAAGAAAAATAGAAAAATTTTGGTAAATGAATGAAGTCTCATCTTTGTATTTGTTTGGTCCTCTTACATCTTTTCTAAACTATTGGAGAGGGTTGAGGTAGGGATCTATGAATTATAATAATATATTATAATATATATTATAAATATAAATATATATTATAATATAATATATTATGTATTATAATATATAATATATATTTATATTTTGTACATAAGGTGTAATTTTTATTAAATTTGATTTGAAGGTATTTTAAAAATTTAATATTATATTATCAGTAATCTAATTATCATACCAAACATGTCAATCAAGATTTCTAATAATTTTATCGTAATATTATCTGCGTATACCAAACATAGTAATCAATATTACTGGCAATATATCCAGATTATAAGTAATCCAGATTATCAAGTAATTTAGATTATCATACACCAAACGCAATCTATGTATCTATAAAAAGTTAATAATTTTTATATTTTAAAACTAATGCTCATGCAGATGAAGTGCCATATAAAGACAAAGAACTTGCCCGAACACATGGCTTAAAAAAATAATCAATGGTTGTAATCAAAAGAACACGTGGTAAGCATAATGTTGTCGTTTGCTATCCATGGATAAATTAGTGATAATTTATGTCGAGTTATGCATCAGAAAAAAAAAAAAAAAAAAAAAACTCAGGGATGTCCAAGCGGGGAAAACAAGCAAGATGCTTTGAATGAAAAGTCAAAATTTAAGGAATCCCTTGGATTTTTTTAAGATTATATTATTGCTGATGGGATAAATTTATTGTATTTTGTCGAAATATTAATTCATATTTTTTAATTTGAAAGAAGCGTTCAAATTCACCGTTATTCAGATTCCAATCATTCATGAAAAATTTTACATCAAGATCATTGCACATGCCAAATAATATAGTTAGTAATGATATATTTTACTCACAAATTTTTGCACTTCTTATGCCCTTACAATTCAAACGCTAGCTAAATAACCAAGGCAGGTAAAGCAAGTGCCTCGTAGCGTACAAAGTCAAGGAATACAATAAATCTTTCGTTTCATCGTCTGAGACTCGGTCGTGAATACTTTTATTCTGTGAAAACCACCCATGCAAGAACCCATCGTAAAATCACTCTCATAAAATATTGAAATGGAAATTCCACGATGATGACTGCAATAAATCACCCTCAGGGTTCAAAAACCATGCTCTCAGCTTCTTCCTTTATCGATTGGAAGAGCGGTGTCGAAAGATAACGCTCACCAAAGCTTGGGAAAACAACCTACACTCATAAAGATAATATTGATCAGTAGCTGGCTTGCTTTGTTTTTTTTCTAAAAAAAATAAAAAATAGCTGGCTATAACATGGATCATACACTAAGCAACAGAACTACAATCTTATGTTCTACAATTACTTGTGACCGGGAAACTGCATTTACAAGCCTAGCTATTGGTTGATGCAACAGTTGCAGAAAGCTTCCAGCTGAACCATAAAAGCATTTGGAAGAAAATGGTGATCAGTTAATAAAATACCCAGGCTGCACTTAATATATCACGTTCTGGACCCAATGTCAAGTTTGCACCTCTCTTGCATCTTCTACATACAACAAGACAGTAGAACAACTGCTGGTAATCATTTTATAAATCTAAATGATAAAGACTTTCTAGATAATGTCGAAGGTAACCATCGTAAACTATGAAAGCAATGCCAAGCTCTACAGATCCATACATTCATGCCTGTGATGAACCTTGGGCATTATCAACAAGTTGATGGATGATTAAATCTGAGGAAAATAAAACTATAGACAAGAAGGAATGGTGTTGCTACTGAAAACAATTACAGAAATTATTGGTGCAGAATCTGATTGACGCTGAATCGAACTGGAGTCGAGGAAGACGAGGTCGCCATCGATGATCTGCAAAATAAAGTTTTATCCGAAATTGGTGGTGGTGGATCCAACAGGACCCTCCGACGATTAAGTCAGCTCTTCTAGCCAATAGAAATGGAGTGCTCAGGCAAGAATTCAGCAGAGTTTCGGAAAGAAGAAGAGAGCTTAGAGAAAACGTATCTGGATGGTCCCTTTTTATAAATGGAGCTTGTTGTAACCGTCCAATAGTGGGCTGCTCGGGGCCACGTGAAGTTTGTTAAGGAGAGTGGTGTCCGTTGCCATGAAGTGGCCATTCGTTGAGATTTTATAGTCAAAGTTCGGAGGAAGAAGGTGTTAGATAGTGAAGAGCTTTGACATACATTAATTCCAAATGAGTTCAGTCTCTTAAAAAAAATACGGCTAGAGAAAATCATCCGAGAGGAATGCTAGCTGAACTCTGAAAGTAATCCACTGGAGAAATCTGACTGAAGGAGAAGTTCGAAAGAAATTCGGCTCCTGGAGGATCTTGACTGAAGGAGAAATCCGGAAGGAGTTCGGCCAAAGGAAAAATCCGAAAGAAGTTCGGCTCCTCGAGGAGTCCGACTGAAGGAGAAATTCGGAAGAAGTTCGGCTCCTATAGAAATTCGACTAAAGGAGAAATCTAGAAGTTAGACTTCTATAGAAATTCGACTGAAGGAGAGGTCCGAAAGAAGTTTGGCTCCTGGAGGAGTTCGACTGAAGGAGAAATTCGGAAGAAGTTTGACTCCTGTAGAAATCTGACTGCAGGAGAAATTCGGGAGAAGTTCGGCTCCTGTAGAAATTCGACTGAAGGAGAAGTCTGAAAGAAGTTTGGCTCCTGGAGGAGTCCGACTGAAGGAGAAATCTGGAAGGAGTTCGACTCCTGTAGAAATCCGACTGAAGAAGAAGTCTGACCGAACTTCGGCTCCTATAGGAGTTCGACTGAAGAAAAAATTCGGAAAGAGTTCGACTCCTATAGAAATCCGATTGAAGAAGAAATTTAGAAAGAGTTCGGCTCCTGTAGAAATTGGACTGAAGGAGAAGTGCGGAAGGAGTTCGACTCCTGTAGAAGTTCGATTGAAAGAGAAAATCGGAGAAGTTCGGCTCCTGTAGAAATCTGACTGAAGGAGAAATTCAGAAGAAGTTCAGCTCTTGTAGAAATTCGACTGAAGAAGAAGTCCAAAAGAAGTTCGGCTGGGGTTCGACCGTTGGAAGAGTTCGGCTGAGATCTGACCGCTGGAGAAAAATTTTTGATCGAAGCTCTTCCGTGATTATCGATTGCATTAGGCTAAGCATTAGGCTGGACTTCGATGGGAGTGGGATTTAACTCCAACAATAGTCCCTCCACTCCTGAGTTTGAAATTTGAAGGAAGGGAGTAAAAAAAAGGCAACTATCGAAGTCCTTTTCTAGGCTCTACACCATTGAGGTTGAAGCTCGGGGAGAGATCTTATCTCCATCCAAGGTTGAAGTTGAACTTGAGGCTCAGGAGAAATCTTATCTCCATCCGAGGTTGAAGTTGAAGTTAAGGCTCGGGGAAGATCTTGTCTCCAGCCGAGATTGACGTTGAAGTTGAGGCTCGGGAGAGATCTTAATCTTCAGCCAAGGTTGAAGTTAAAGTTGAATTTCGAAAGAGATCTTGCCTCCAACCAAGGTTAATATTGAAGTTGAGGCTCAGGAGAGATCTTGTCTCCAGTCGAGATTGACGTTGAAGTTGGAGCTCGAGGAAGATCTTGTCTTCAGTTGAGATTGACGTTGAAGTTGAGCCTCAGGGAAGATCTTATCTCCAGTCGAGATTGACATTAAAGTTGAGGCTCAGGAGAGATCTTGTCTCCAGCTGAGATTGACGTTGAAATTGAGGCTCGAGAGAGATTTTATCTCCAGCTAAGGTTGAAGTTGAAATTGAATTTCAGGAGAGATCTTGCCTCCAGCCGAGGTTAACGTTGAAGTTGAGACTCGGAGGAGATCTTATCTCCAGCAGAGGTCCAGAAAGATCTTATCTCCTATTGATGTTGCGGTTGAAGCTCGTGGGAGATCTTATCTCCAGCTGAGGTTCAGAGAGATCTTGTCTCCTATTGTTGTCGGGCACAATTGGACTATTGTCGAGGTCTTTCCTCTCATCCCATCTAAAATGAACGAGGTCTTCGGCTTTGCTCATGTTAGGATGAAGTTCTCCTACTATTCTTAACGGACTGTGGGGGCACATAAGAGCCATTCTCAGGGCCTCTCCCTCCATTTCATCTAAAATGAACGAGGCCTTCGACTTTGTTCACATTAGGACAAAGTTCTCCTCCTATTCCTAATGGATTATGGGGGCACATAAGGATCGTTGTCAGGGCCTCTCCCCCCATCTCGTCTAAAATGAATGAGGCCTTCGACTTTGCTCACGTTAGGACGAGGTTCTCCTCCCATTCCTAACGGACTGTGGGGGCGCATAAGGGCCGTTGTCAGGGCCTCTCCCCCCATCTCATCTAAAATAAATGAGACCTTCGACTTTGCTCGTATTAGGACGAGGTTCTCCTTCTGTTCCTAACGAACTGTGGGGGCACATAAGAGCCATTGTCAGGGCCTCTCCCTTTATCTCATCTAAAATGAACGAGGCCTTCGATCTTGCTCATGTTAGGATGAGATTCTTCTTTTGTTCCTAACATGACCACTTTTGGTTACTTCTTTCCTGTCATCACATAGTTCTTATACCAAGAAACAATAATGTTGAAATGAAGGAGTTTTATTGAAGAAAAATTACTGATAGTACATCCTCAGATTTTCTGAGTTCCAAGGTCATGGAAGCATTGTTCCTCTGAGCTTCTTCAGGCAATATGTTCCGGGCCAGACGACCTCCACCACTTCATACGAGCCTTCCTAATTTGGGGCAAGCTTTTCCTGGCTCTGAGGCTGAGAGACGGTGACTCACCGAAGTACTAAGTCCCCCATTCTGAACGTTTTACTTCTGACTCTGAAGTTATAGTATCGGACCACCCTTCGTCTGTAGGTCGTCATTCAAACCTAGGCTTTCTTTCTTTTTTCTTCCAGCAGGTCAAGGTTGACTCTGAGGTTTTGTGGGTTATGTTGCTCGTTGAAGGCCACGATCCGTGCTGATGGGAGCTTAAGTTCAATTAAGATAACTACCTCCATTCCAAAGACCAAGGTGAATGGTGTTTCTTCAGTCGACAGTCTTTGAGTAGTTCGGTACGCTCAGAGGACGTGGTAGAGTTCGTCCACCCAGGCCTCTTTTGCTCTGTCGAGTCTTATCTTGATGCCTTATAGTAGAGTCTGATTGGTCACTTTAACTTTTCCATTTGCCTGTGGGTGAGCTATCGATGTGAGGTGGTGGAAGATGTTTAGATTTTTACAGAACTCGACGAACCTCGTCCCAGCGAACTGTCGCCCGTTATCTATTATGAGAGTTCGGAACAGACCGAACTGGCAGAGTATTAACTTTCAGACGAAGTCCTATACCTTGATCTCGATAATTTTTGCTAGTGGTTCGGCTTCAACATATTTGGTGAAGTAGTCGATCGTGATCAGGAGGAACTTTCGTTATCCGGATGCCGTTGAAAAAGGGCCAAGTATGTCCATTCCCCACTATGCAAATGACCAAGATGCGCTTAGCAGAGTAAGCTCAGAGATCGGTTGTCTTTGTATGTTTACATTCTTCTGACAGCAGTCATATTTTCTGACATATTTCATAGAATTATGGTACAAGATCGGCCAATAGTACCCTTACCGAAGTAGTTTTTATAATAGGGATCTGGCTCCTACATGACTTTCACAAATTTCCTCGTGCACTTTTCATAATGCGAAGTTAGCCTCTAAAGGTCGGAGAGATCTCAGCAGCGACAGCGAATATGACTTCTTATACAACTTGTCCTCATACAAAACGTACCGAGAGATTTGATTCCTAAGTTTTCGAGCTTCTTTCGGATCACGAAGAATAACTCCCTTCTTGAGGTAGGCAACCAATGGGTCAATCCAGCTCGACTTGAGCTCCATCTGCATAAGAAACTATGATTCATTCAAGCTTGGGCATTTTAGAGTTTCGAAAAATACTTCTTTGGACAGTTCGGCTGGGACTGAAGTGACCAACTTAGAGAGGAGGTCGGCTCTTATATTTTCTGCCTTCGAAATTTATCGAATGTCGAAACTGCTGAAGGCCAGAGTCAAATCCTTTATTTTCTCAAGATATTTCATCACACTTTTCTCTCGTACCTCATAGTTGCCACTAACTTGATCGATCACTAATTGAGAATCACTGTAGACTTGAAGCCGATCTACTTTTAACTTTCTTGCTATTTTTAATCCGACGATCAGCGCTTCATATTCGGCCCCATTATTAGTTGCAGAAAATTCGAAGCGTAGCGCATACTTGGCGACGACTCCCTCAAGGCTGACTAAGACTAACCCCACACCTGCTCCAGTGGAGTTGGACGAACTATCCATGTACAAGGCCCAAAAACCTTCAAAAAGGTCGGCACTCTTTTTGGGGAGGCTCGATTGTGATAATAGAATGCCGATCTCATTCTGTTCAAGCTCGACTTCATTTGAAATGGTACATTCTACTACAAAATCTATCAATATCTGAACTTTGATCGATGGCCGGGGTCGATAATTGATGTCGAACTCCGTGAGCTCAATCGTCCATTTTGCGATTCTTTCGGAAGCATCCATTCGATGAAGAACTGCTTTTATTGGTTGATTCGTGAGGATCGTTATTGTGTGCCCCTGAAAGTAAGGTCGAAGTCTCCTGGCAGCGATTAGAAGAGAATAGGTCAATTTCTCCGATTTAGAATACCTGATCTCTGCATCCCTCAGGACCCAACTTATGTAGTAGACCGATCGCTGCATCTTTGCTTCCTTCTTGACCAGGACTGCTGCCAAAGCTGTCGGAGAGACTGTTAGGTACAAGAATAACTCTTCTCTAGGTTTGAACTTTACCAGCAGTGGGGGTGAGCTGAGGTAGTTTTTGAGCTCCCCAAACATTCGTTGGTACTTCGTCATCCAGCAGAAGTTCTTTGGTTGCTTGAGAACTTGGAAGAAGGACATGCATCGCTCGATCGATCTTGAGATGAAGTGATTTAGGGACACCACTTTTTCGATCAGGTGTTGAACTTTTTTGATTGTTTTTAGAGTAGTCATCTTCCGAATAGCTTGGATTTTCTTTGAATTTGCTTTAATCCCATGCCTTGACACCATATACCTTAGAAACTTATCTGAGGTCACACCAAAGGTGCACTTAGTCGGATTCAGCTTCATCTTATGCTTTCTGAGTGCACTAAAGGTCTCTTCGAGGTCGACCAGATGGTTTACAGAAGCTCAACTTTTGACGAGCATGTCATCCACATACACCTCCATATTACGATCGATCTACTTCTTGAAGATCTTATTGATCAGGCGCTGGTACGTTGCTCCTGCATTCTTAAGCCCAAAGAAAATAATTCTGTAACAGTAAAGATCACGGTCAGTAATAAAAGCAGTTTTCTCCTCATCCTCCGGTGCCATTCGTATCTGATTATAGTCCGAGAAGGCATCCATGAAGGTGAGAAGCTCGTGGCTCAAGGTTGCGTCTATTAGTTGATCAATCCTGGAAAGAGGGTAACTATCCTTTGGACAGATTTTGTTCAGCTTTTTAAAGTCTATACACATCCTCCACTTGTTTACCTTTTTGACGAGGATCACATTTGAAATCCAGGTCGGATAGTTAACTTTTCAGATGAATTCAACTTTGAGGAGCTTGCCTATTTCTTCTATGATTATTTTTTGCCTCTTCGGGATGTGGTTGCGCATCTTCTCTTTTACCGACTGATACTTAAGATTAATAGCCAGTCGATGTTCTATGACCTCGACATCAATTCCTGGCATATCCGCTGGGACTCAGGTGAAGACGTTCGCATTCTTCCTAAGGAAGGTAATGAGTTGCTTCCGAACCTCATCCCCCAAGTTGGAGCCGATCTGCACAGTGTACTCTGCATTTTCGTCATTTAAGATCACAGATATGAGGTCCTCCATAGGTTCGCCCTGCTCCTCGGTGAGGTCATCACGGGTATCTAGCCCCTCAATAGGATAAAGGTCGGGCTAAACATTTTTCTACTGGGTAATGAAATAACAGCATCTCGCCAATGCCTGGTCTTCCCTGATCTCCCCAATTCCGTAGCTTGTTGAAAACTTCACCTTTAGATAATAAGTCGACCCCACTGCTCGGAGTGCGTTCAATCTAGGTCGGTCAAGAATAGCATTGTAGGCGGATGGAGCTTTTACAACTAGAAAATCGATCTATGTCTTAACCAACTTTGGGCATTGCCCTGTAGTCACAGTCAAAGTTATTATGCCCTCAACTGGCATGGCATCGCTAGTGAAGCCTACCAACGAGGAGTTCATAGGTCTCAAGTAGTTATTAAGGATATTTTTGAGAAAGCATCATAAAATAATATGTCGCCCGAGCTTCCATTATCTACCAAAATGCGGCGTACATCATAATCGGCAATGTATAAAGAAATTATAATCGCATCATTGTGTGGGAACTAGACTCCTTGGGCATCTACCTCAGTGAAGATTATGGGTTCTTCAGTCCTCCGTCTCTTCACTGATTCCTCGAATCCGTCGGTCTCTTCTCGTCGAAGTCCCTCCGAGATAGTGTTGATGATGTCGAGAGGTGATCGATCTCCTTGTTGATCTTTTCTCCTTGGTGGTTTAGGCTGCGGTAGTGCCCTTGACCGATCTTTCCACTCTTCAGGCCAACGCCATAGAAATCGATCGAGTCTACCTCACCTGATGAGCTCCTCAATCTCATCTTGGAGCTGAATACATTCATCAGTATCATGATCGTAGTCACGATGATAAAGGCAGAACTTGTTAGGATTATACTTATCGGGGTGAGTATGCATCCTTTCCGATCTCAGCAATTGCTCCCTGATTTTTATCAGTACTTGAATTTTTGGAGCATTGAGAGGGTGTGATTATAAAATTTTCGAAGGGAAGAACCCCACCGTGCCCTTTTGTCGAGGCTTCCCTGCCTTCGAGCTCGGGGAGGAGTTCGGGCTTACTTGCGCTTAGAGGAAGTTCGGAAGTGTGGTCGAGCTTCACTCGAATTTTCTTCCTCAATAGATCTGCCTGGCTCGTCGATTTGCTGCTTTCCAATGACTTCATTATCCTTGATCTTGAAGGTCTCTTCAGCTCGAGCATAACCTTCAGTCCGAGCCAACATATCGGTAAAGTCTCTAAGGTACTTCTTTTTCAGGGAGAGCAGTAAATCATTCTTTTGAAGGCCACCCTTGAGTGTGGCCATTGCAACTGACTGGTCTAAGTTCCAGACCTCCAATGCAGTAGCATTAAATCAGGTGACATAAGTCCGAATGGATTCTCTCTTCTTCTACTTGATATTCATCAGAAAATTCGAATCTCGACGGGAACGTTGGCTGCTAACAAAATGAGCCGCAAACTGATGGCTCATCTGATCAAAGAAAAAGATGGTACCTGACTTAAGGGTTGAGTACCAATTTCTGACTGCTCCTTTAAGGGTGGATGGAAAAGTCCGACATAAAATGACATCTAACGCACCATGAAAAAGCATCATCATTCGAAAGACCTTCAGGTGGTCGATCGGATCGATGGTCCCATCGTAACTCTCAAACTAAGGAAGCTTGAAGTTCGGCGGGATCGGTTCCTGCATAATCATCTGAGAAAAAGAAGGGTCAGTGCAAATATCATTATCATGGATGGAGGGAGCGTGACGAAGTTCTTCGATTCGTTAGCTCATTTTCTGAAGTTTTTGATCAAGAAAATCTTCACGGTCATTGATCTCTAGGGTTTTTTGGCCGAGCGGATGTGAAGCCTCCCCTGGGTCGAGTCATGGTCCGAGTAAGGGTCCTCTATCCTCTGCTTTTCCTTTTCGAAGATCAGCGGTCGGGCAGTCCAAGTCAACCATCCTAAGATCGGATCATGGGGCTTCAGAGCGGTCTGCTTCAGTCGAATCGATGTCGAAGCCTATCGATGTATGGCCTGCACCGCCTCTGTAAGATCGCGAACCTACTGAACCAGCAAGTTGAACTGCTCCACATATACCATGAATGAAGGTGAAGCCTGAGTTACCAGGGCTGGAGTGCGAGTGGATAGGTCTGGACGAGATCTGACTGCAGAGGCCGTTGATCGTCAGATCGAGATTTTCCTAGGAGGCATTTTTTCTCGGGAAAGAACTCTAGAGAGAAAAAAGAGAAATCGCTGTCGAGCACTCCTTTTAGAATAAGAAAATCTCAAAAATAGAGGGCCCTTCCTCTAGCGCCAATTCTGTTGGTGTAGAATCTGGTTGACGCCAGATCGTGCTAGAGTTGAGGAAGATGAGGTCGCCGTCGGTGACCTACAAAACAAAATTTCATCCGGAGTCGGTGGTGGTGGCTCCGATAGGACCCTCCGACGATCAACTCAGCTCTTCTAGCCAATAGAAATAGAGTGCTCAAACAAGAATTCAGCAGAATTTTGAAAAGAAGAAGAGAGCTTAAAGAAAACGTATCTGGAGGATCCCTTTTTATAAACGAAGCTTGTTGTAACCGCCGCTCGGGGCCATGTGGAGTTTGTTATAGAGAGTGGTGTCTGTTGCCATAAAGTGGCCGTTCGTTGAGATTTAATAGTCGAAGTTCGGAGGAAGAAGGTTTTGGATGGTGAAGAGCTTTGACATACATTAATTCCAGAGGAGTTTGGACTCCTAAAGAGAATACGACTAAAGGGGATCATCCGGGAGGAATGCTAGCTGAACTCTAAAAATAATCCACTAGAGGAATCCGACTGAAGGAGAAGTTCGAAAGGAGTTCGACTCTTAGAGGAACTTGACTGAAGAAGAAATCCGGAAGGAGTTCGGCTCCTGTAGAAATTCGACTGAAGAAAAAATCTAGAAGTTCGGCTCCTGTAGGAATCTGACTGAAGGAGAGGTCTGGAAGGAGTTTGGCTCCTGGGGAAGTCCGACTGAAGGAGAAATCCAGAAGAAGTTCGGCTCCTGTAGAAATCCGACTGAAGGAGAGATCCAAAAGGAGTTCGGCTTCTGTAGAAATCTGACTAAAGGAGTGATCCGAAAGAAGTTCAGCTCCTGGAGGAGTCCAACTGAAGGAGAAGTTCGAAAGGAGTTTGACTCCTCCAAGGAGTTCAGCTTCTATAGAAATTCGACTGAAGGAGAGATCTGAAAAGAGTTCGACTTCTGCAGGAATCCGAATGAAGAAGAAGTCCCAAAAAAGTTCGGCTCCTGTAGGAGTCCGACTGAAGGAGAAGTTCGGAAGGAGTTCGACTTTTATCAGAGTTCGAATAAAGAAAAAGTCCGAAAGGAGTTTAGCTTATGTAGAAATCCGATCGAAGGAGAGATCCGGAAGGAGTTCGGCTCCTGTAGAAATCCAACTGAAGGAGAAGTCCGAAAGGAGTTCGGCTCTTAGAGGAGTTCGACTGAAGAAAAAATCCGAAAGGAGTTCGGCTTCTGTAGAAATCTGACTGAAGGAGAAGTCCGGAAGGAGTTCGACTGGGGTTCGGCCGCTGGAAGAGTTCGGCTAGGGTCCGGCTGCTGGAGAAAAATTTTCGATCGAAGCTCTTCCGTGATTATCGGTTGCATTAGGCTAAGCATTAGGCTGGACTTCGATGGGAGTAGGATTTATTCTCAACAAAAATAATAATTTATGTAACGAATGAACAGATTATATGACACCAACTATTCAATCACTGCAACATCAACATGGTTCAAACAAAATTTGATCTAAATAAATGGAGGGGATGGAAATATTACATAATATATGGCTACATTTGAATGATTTGGGTGTTGTAAACTGATCACCTGAGCATCACCGTAGTCCCAAGTTTTCAGGCAGCATTTCAGGTACCTAAACTCTTAAAATTTTATTTATATTTTTTTAGAAAGACAAAATTGTTATGCTGGCTCTTAATATATTTTGCTTAATAGTCAGTGAGAACAGAATCAATTTTCCATGCTATAATGACAAATCTATTTGTTTAACTATTAGGTTCTGACATGAAATTCCCAAGGAATACTGATTCGATACAAAAAGAAAATAGAAGGATCAGAAAGATTAAGAGCTTACAACTATGAGTTTCCCCTCATTTTCTGGTCTGTGTGCAAGCTTAATAGCAGCAGCTGCAGCAGCTCCAGATGATATTCCAACCTGCAATGAGTATACTCCTTACTGTAAGCAGCAGAAGACTTGACAGCAGGTTAAATAGGTGAAAAGCATAAACTGCAGAACCCTTGTAGCTAAATAAGAGGACTGAAATGAGAATCCGGGATAACATGAACCATACTAGAAACATTAAGCTATAAAGGTAGTGACAAACTTACCAACAACCCTTCTTTCAAGGCTAGAAGCTTTGCCGTTTCAATAGCTTCATCACTTGAGACCTGGACAATCAAACCATAAAAAAAAAAGGAGATTCACACTAAGAAAATGAGAATAACAGGAAACAGTTGACAGACGGCACCATTTACTGCTTCACAAAGATAATGACAAGCAGAAACAAAAATTATAGCTAGTTGCCAACATGCTGACCAGGCAATCAAGTATAAAAGAATACAACCATTTAACTGAAAACTAGGTGGTTTTTAAGGCTTACTTGGATAACTTCATCAATGAGATTGACATCCAAAACACCAGGAATAAAGCCAGCTCCTATACCCTGGATTTTATGTGGACCTTGTCATTTAAAAAGAAGAGTAGAAATTTTGTCAGATTCATGTTTATAGTTGTCAAAAGAAGAAATACTTAAAATGACTCTAAAATTTATGAGAATGATGCTTTCTAAATGCTTAAGCAATATGTTCTATTTATTTATAAATCTTGAAACAGAAGATAATGGACATGAATGAGTATGGGAGCATCAGAAACATAGCAATAGCAATAGAAGCAAATTCACCAACAAATTGCCTGTTGTGTTAAATATACCAGCCAGAACAATTCAGGCCTCCTAATCATGCCAACAACCATGAATCATAACACTGCTAAAGCAACAACTTATCCTACAACTTCTTTCGTCTTACCCACACATACGCCCCATCATCGTAGATTTGAAAGAAGACAACGTGTTAACAGAGAGAAGATGAAGAAGTGGAAGGGGAAGTGGTATTTGGGCAGCCATGCTGGCCTTGTTGCTGAGTTATCTGAGCATGGAAATGGAGGATAAGGAGCTCCTCCTTGGAGCTGAAGATACCTTTTAGGTTGGGACAGAGATAGTTAGCCTAGTGAAGGTGGCAACTCTTGATGCAGTGGTTGAGGCTGCTGTTCTTTTGGATTGCATTTCAATCCATGCTTCTCTTCGCATACATCCTCCCTTGCCATCCACAACACTTTCACAGCATTGCCACTGTCGCCGATGCATGTTTCTGCAATGGCCCCAATCCCTTGGCCATCACCGCTACTGACTCCGTAGCTATAGCTACCAGTCTCCGAGCTCCTCCACTTGATCTAGATACACACATTATTCACCTGTCCTTTCCTTCTAGCACTGTGGCCACTGCCAAAACGATCATCCCTCGACGCCACCAGCAATGTCCACTCTCCTCCAGCTTCACCCCCATATGCCCTTGGGTCTTTTTTTTTTTTGTTTTATTTTTATTTTAGAAGTATTACTTTACTATGCGTGTGGCCGTGAGGTTCTACCAAATACTCGATGCAATAGTGGATTTATATTCAAACAGGAAAATGTCTTCTTTATCACCAACAATTTTATTAGTATCTCAATATGACATATTAGAAAGTGTTGCTGGGTGGTCTGGTTTGAGATTCAAGTATACCCTGTGTTTAATGCAATGCCTTAAAGAAATTCAAATCTAAAACCTTCTTTATCACATTCCAGCTCTTCCATGTATGACAATAGTGATAGGGAGGTACTCATGCTCGTGCTTCTGAACCCTTCAAAGGAACTTAAGGATGACAAGCAACTCAATAATACCCTGGAAGATTATGATCTGGAAGCACAATAGGATATCTGCAGACTTATTTGAAGATTTATAAGGAACTCATAAGAGTCAAGCACCAAATAGACATCTAGATACTTAGGTAGAAGAGAAGATCAATCTTGACAAATCTGGTGGGAAGATAGAACAAACAAGAAATGCTTGAAGTGTCCTTTTTAGGGGGTGCAATAATAGATTGGGCAATTGTGTAAGAAGTGAAACAATATATGGACTAGAAAATTAGGAGCTACTCTCAAGAATCATCTTCACACTTGAGATCATAAGGACTTTTTATTGCACATGACCTAGCAATGGTTGGGGTTGCGTTCACTAGCTTGCCGTTCTCAACATCCACCCAATCCACTCCCTCCATCCCTCCATCACCAGAAAGGAGGCATTCACGGCATCTTCTCCATCACGTCAAGTTTTTCTTTCTTATATCCTTCACAGATTTATTATATATTTTAAAGTTTTTGATAATATTAAGGGATAATTTGGAATTTTAAAGCATTGTTCTTGTTGGTGCAAAATTTGGTTGACGCTGGATCGAGCTGAAGTGGAGGAGGATGAGGTCACTGTCGGTAACCTGTAAAATAAAGTCTCGTTCGGAGTCGGTGGTGGTGGCTCCGACAGGATCTTCCGACGATCAAGTCAGCTTTTCTGACCAACAGAAATGAAGTACTCAGGAGAGAGTTCGGCAGAGTTTTAGAGAGAGAGAGGAGACGTTAGAGAAATCATATCTGGAGGGTTCCTTTTTATAGACAGAGCCTGTAGTAGATTGATGGTGACAGCTATATCGTCTGATAGTGGACCGCGTGGGGTTTGCTACAGAGAGAGTTATCGTCAGACTGATAGTGGTGGCCATGTCATCTGATCGTGGGCCGCATGGGATTCGCTATGGAGAGAGAGGTATCGTCAGATTGGTAGTGGCGGCCATGTCGTCCGATCGTAGATCGCATGGGGTTTGTTATAGAGAGAGCGACGTCGTCAAACAAATAATGGTAGCCATGCCGTCTGGTGGAAGCATACGTTCGGGGTCCGACTGAGCTGGAGGAGTCTGAAAAGAGTTTGGCTCCTGTGAAAATTCAACTGAGGAAGAATTGTAGGAGTTCGGCTCTTGGAGAACCCGACTGTAGGAGCAATTCGGAAGGAGGTCGGCTCCTGGAGGAGTCTGACTGCAGCAGCGATCTGGAAGGAGTTTGGCTCCTGGAGGAACCCGGCTACAGGAGTGATCCAGAAGGAGTTCGACTGCAGGAGTGATCCGAAAGGAGTTTGGCTTCTGAAGGAATCCGACTATAGAAGCGATCCGAAGGAGGTCGGCTCCTGGAGGAACCCGACTATAGGAGCAATCCGAAAGGAGTTCAGCTCCTAGAGGAGCCCGACTGCAGGAGCGATTCAAAAGGAGTTTGGCTCCTGAAGGAATCTACTGCAGGAGCAATTCGGAAGGAGGTCGACTCCTGAAGGAGTTCGATTGCAGGAGCGATCTGGAAGGAATCTGACTCCTGAAGGAATCCGACTGCAGGAGCGATCCGAAAGAAGTTCAGCTCCTGGAGGAGTTCGACTGAGCTGGAGCGATCCAAAAGAAGTCTGGCTCCTGAAGGAATTCGATTGCAGGAGCGATCCGGAAGGAGGTCGACTCCTGGAGGAGTCCGGCTGTAGGAGCGATCCGAAAGGAGGTCGGCTCCTAGAAAAATTCGATTGCAGGAGCGATCCGAAAGGAGGTCGGCTTCTGAAGGAATCTGACTGCAGAAGCAATTCGGAAGGAGGTCGGCCGCTGGAGGAGTTCGACTGCTGGAGGAGTTCGATCGATCGAAAAAGTTCGACTGCTGGAGAGAGAATTCTCGATTGAAGCTCTTCTATGATCATAAATTGCATTAGGCTAGACACCAGGCTAGACTTCAGTGGGAGCGGAGTTTATGCCCAACAATAATCCCCCCACACTCAAGTTCGAAATTTGAAAGAAGTACAAAAAAAGAAGACTGTCAAAGTTCTCTTCAGAACTCTACACCAGCTCAGGTTGAATCTCGAGGGAGATCTTATTTCTAGCTAAGGTTGACGTCGAAATTAGAACTCGGAGGAGATTCCATCTCCAACCGAGGTTGAAGAAGATTTTTTTTTCTCCTGTTGACGTAGAAGCTCGGGGGAGATCCTATCTCCAGCAGTCGAGGTTGAAGGTGGAGCTCGGAGGAGATCTTATCTCCAATAGTCGAGATTGAAGGAGATCTTATCTCCTACCGATGTAGAAGCTTGGAGGAGATCTTATCTCCAGCGATCGAGGTTGAAGGAGATCTTATCTCCTACCGACGTAGACTCTAGAGCTCGGAGGAGATCTTATCTCCAGCAGTCGAGATCGAAGGTGGAGCTCATGGGAGATCTTATCTTCAGCAGCCGAGATTGAAGAAGATTCTTATCTCCTATCGACGTAAACTCTGGAGCTCGAGGGAGATCTTATCTCCAGCAACCGAGGTTGAAGGAGATTTTACCTTCTGTTGACGTAGAGGCTTGGGGAAGATCTCATCTTCAGCAGCCGAGGTTGAAGATAAAGCTCAGGGGAGATCTTATCTTCAGCGATCGAGGTTGAAGGAGATCTTATCTCCTATCGACGTAAACTCTGAAGCTCGGGGGAGATCTTGTCTCCAGCAGCCGAGGTTGAAGATGGAGCTCGGGAGAAATATTATCTCCAACAGTCGAGGTTGAAGTTGGAGCGGGAAGATCTTATCTCAGCAGCGAGTTGAAGGAGAAGCTCGGGAGAGATCTTATCCCCACAGTCAAGATTGAAGGAGTTTTATCTCCTATCGACGTAGACTCTGAAGCTTGAGAAGATCTTACTCCAACAGCCGAGATTGAAGAAAATTTATATCCTATTGACGTAGAGGCTCGGAGGAGATCTCATCTCCAACAACCGAGGTTGAAGATAAAGTTCGAAGGAGATATTATCTCCAGCAATCGAGATTGAAGGAGATCTTATCTCCTGTCGACATAGACTCTAAAGCTCGGGGATATCTTATCTCCAGCAGCCGAGGTTGAAGAAGATCTTATCTCCTACCGACGTAAACTCTGAAGCTCGAGAAATCTTATCTCCAGTAGCCGAGGTGAAAAAGATTCTATCTCCTATCGACGTAGACTCTGAGCTCGAGGAAGATCTTATCTCAACGGTCGGGTTGAAGGAGATTTTTATCTCATGTTGACGTAGAGGCTCGAAAAGATCTTATCTCCAGTGTCGAGGTGAAGTAAAGCCGGAGGAGATCTTATCTCCAGCGATCGAGTTGAAGGAGATCTTATCTCCTACCGACGTAGACTCTGAAGCTCGAGGAGATCACATCTCCAGCAGCCAAGTTGAAGGTGGAGCTCGAAACAGATCTCTCCAGTAGCCAAGGTTCTTATCTTCTATCGACATAGACTCTGGAGCTCGAAGGAGATCTTATCTCTAGCAGTCGAGGTTGAAGGAGATTTTACCTCATATTGACGTAGAGGCTCGGGGGAGATCTCATCTCCAGCAGTCGAGGTGAAGGTAAAGCTCGGGGAGATCTTATCTCCAGCGATCGAGTTAAGGAATCTTATTCTTCCGACATAGACTCTGAAGCTCGAGAGAGATCTTATCTCCA
>QRFJ01000031.1:1218730-1378954 GCA_006176705.1 Cocos nucifera | reverse complement strand
CTTTTTGCCCCTCCGAGGCATGGTGGCACATCTTCTCTTTTATCGATCAATGCTTTGGATCAATGACCATCCGATGTTCCATGACCTCGACGTCAATTCCTGACATATCCACTGGAGTGTAGGCAAAGATGTCCGCATTTCTTATGAGGAAGGTAATGAGTTACTGCCGAATCTCATCTCCTAAGTTGGAGCCGATCTGCACTGCATGCTCCACGTTCCCATCGTTTAAGGGTACAGAGATGAGGTCCTCCATAGGCTCGCCCCGCTCCTCAGTGAGGTCATCGCGGACATCTAGTCCATCAACAGGATAAGGGTTAGACCATTCTTTCTTATGCAGAATGATTGAGTAGCAGTGCCTCGCCATAGCCTGATCTCTCCTGACCTCTTCGATCCCGTGACTTGTCGAAAACTTCATCTTCAAATAATATGTTGATACTACCGTCCGAAGTGCATTTAGATCAGATCGGTTGAGAATAGCATTATAGGCAGATGGAGTTCTTACAACTAAAAAATCGACTTGCATCTTAGCCAATTTTGGGTATTATCCTGCAGTCACAACCAAAGTTATTATGCCCTCAACTGGTACGACATTGCCAGTGAAGCCTATCAACGGGATGTTCATAGGCCCCAAGCGATCATCGGATAGGGACATTTTTGAGAAAGCATTGTAAAATAATATATCGACCGAGCTTCCATTATCCACCAAAATGTGGCATACATCATAGTCGGCAATGTTTAATGAGATCACAACTGCGTCATTATGTGAGAACTGGACCCCATGAGCATCTACCTCGATAAAGGTTATGGGTTCCTCAATCCTCCGTCTCTTTACCGATCCCTCGAATCCGCTAGCTTCTTCTTGCTGAAGTCCTCCCAAGATAGTGTTGATGACGTCGAGAGGCGGCTGATCTTCTTATTGATCCTCCCTCCTTGTTGGTTCGGGCTGCGGTAATACCCTTGATCGATCTTTTCGTCCTTCAGACCGTCTCCATAAAAATCAGCCAAGTCTGCCTCGCCTGATGAGCTCCTCGATCTCATTCTGGAGTTGGATACATTCCTCAGTGTCGTGACCGTGGTCACGATAATAAAGGTAGAACTTATTGAAATTATGCTTGTTGGGGCGAGAATGCATCCTTTCTAGCCTCGGTAGTCGCTCTCTGATTTTCATCAGCACTTGGGTTTTTGGAGTGTTAGGGGGGGCGTAGTTGTGAAATCTTCATTCGGGAGAACCTCGGCGCGCCCTTCCATCGGAGCTTTCTTGCCTCTGAGCTTGGGGGGGAGCTCGGGCTCGCTTGCACTCAGAAGGAGTCCGAAAATGCGGTCGAGCTTTACTCGACTTTTCTTTCTTGGTGGGCCTGCCCGACCTGTTGATTCGCCACTCACCAAAGGCTTCATCATCCTTGACCTTGAAGGCCTCTTCAGCCTGGGCATAACCTTCAGCCCGAGCTGGCATGTCAGCAAAGTCCTTGGGATACTTTATTTTCAGAGAGAACAGCAAATCATTCTTCTGGAGGCCATCCTTAAGAGCGGCCATGGCGATTGATTGGTCCAGATTTCAAACCTCCAATGCGGCAGCATTAAACTAGGTGACATAAGCTCGGATGAATTTTTCCTCCTGCTTGATGGTCATCAAAAAATTCGAACCTCGGTGCGGACGTCGACTGCTGACGAAGTGGGCTGTGAACTAATGACTCATCTGATCAAACGATAAGATGGTATTCGACTTAAGCATCGAGTATCAGTTCCTGGTCGCTCCCTTGAGGATGGAGGAAAAAGTCTGACATAAAATAGCATCTGGCATGCTGTAGAGCAACATCATTATCCGAAAGACCTCTAGATGGTCGATCGGATCGATGGTCTCATTGTAACTCTCAAAGTACAAGAGCTTGAAGTTCGGCGGGATCGATTCCTGCATAATTTTTTGTGAAAAAGAAGGGTTAGTACAAATGTCATTACCTTATAAGGAGGGAGTATGATGGAGCTCTTCAATTCGTCGGCTCATTTCTAAGAACCTTTGATCCAAGAGATCTTCACGATCGTTGATTTTTAGGATTTTCTGATTGAATGGGTGCGAAGCTTCCCCCTGGGTCGAGTCGTAGTCCGAGCAGGGGCTCTCCATCCTTTGGTTCTTCTTTTTGGAGATCAGAGGTCGGGTAGCCCAAGTCGGTCATTTTCGAACCGAACCACAGGGCTTCGAAGAATCCTGCACTTATCAAACTGATGCCGAGGCCTACCGATGCATGACCTACATTGCTTTCGTGAGGCCACGAACCTACCGAACCAACGGTTGAACTGCTCCGCATCTACCATGGCTATAAGTGGAACCTGAGTTATCGGAGCTAAAGCGGAAGCAGAAGGATCTGGACGGGATCAGGCCATGAAGATCGTCGATCGTCGGGTCGAAGCTCTCCTGGGAGGCATTATCTCTCGAAAAAAAACTCTAGAGAGGAAGAAGAGAAATCTCTAGAGAGGGAGAAGAGAGATCATCGCTGAGCACTTCTTTAAGAATAAGAAAATCTCAAGAATAGAGAGCCTTTCCTCTAGCGTCAATTCTATTGGTACAGAATTTGGTTGACGTCGGATCGAGCTGAAATGGAGGAGGACAAGGTCGCCATCTGTGACCTATAAAATAAAGTTCCATCTGGAGTCAGTGGTGGTGGCTCCGGTAGGATCCTCTGATGATCAAGTCAGCTCTTCTAGTCAATAGAAATGGAGTACTCAGAAGAAAGTTTGACAGAGTTTTAGAGGAAGAAAGGAGAGCTTAGAGAAATCATATCTGGAGGGTCCCTTTTTATAGACGGAGCCTATAGCAGATTGATGGTGACAGCCATATCATCTGGTAGTGAGCTGTGTGGGATTTGCTATGGAGAGAGAGATGTTGTTAGATTGGTAATGATGGTTATGTCATCCGATCATAGCCTGCATGGGATTTGCTATGGAGAGAAAGATATTGCCAGACTGGTGGTGGCAGCCATATCGTTCGATCGTGGGCCGCATGGGATTTATTACGAAGAGAGTAGCATTACCAAATCGATAATGGCAGTCATGCCGTCTGGTGGAAGCATGCGTTCGAGGTTCTACTGAGCTGGAGGAGTCTGAAAGGAGTTCGGCTCTTATGAAAATCCGACTGAGAAAGAATTCTAGAAGAAGTTCGGCTCTTGGAAGAATCCGACTGCAGGAGCAATCCAAAAGGAGGTTGGCTTCTGGAGGAGTTCGACTCTGGAAGCGATCCAAAAGGAGTCTGGCTCCTGGAGGAACCCGACTGCAGAAGCAATCCAGAAGGAGTTCGACTCTTGAAGGAGTCCGACTGTAGGAGCGATTCGAAAGGAGTCCAACTTCTGAAGGAATCCAATTGTAGGAGCAATCTGGAAGGAGGTCAGCTCTTGGAGGAGTCCGACTGCAAGAGCGATCCGAAAGGAGGTTGGTTCCTGGAGGAATCCGACTGCAGGAGCAATCCAAAAGGAGGTCGACTCCTAGAGGAGCCTGACTGTAGGAGCAATCTGGAAGGAGTCCATTTCCTAGAGGAACCCACTGTAGGAGCGATTCGGAAGGAGGTCGGCTCCTAGAGGAGTCCGACTGTAGGAGCGATCCGAAAGGAGTCCGGCTCCTAAAGGAATTTCATTGCAGGAGCAATCCAAAAGGAGTTCGACTTCTGAAGGAATCCGACTACAGGAGCGATCCGAAAGGAGATCGACTCTTGGAGGAGTTTGACTGAGCTGGAGCGATATGAAAGGAGTCCGACTCCTGAAGAAATTCGGCTGCAAGAGCGATCCGGAAGGAGGTCGACTCCTGAAGGAACCCGACCACAGGAGCAATCTGGAAGGAGGAAGGCTCCTGGAGGAGTCTGACTGTAGGAGAGATCTGGAAGGAGTTCGGCTCCTGAAGGTCGGCCGCTAGAGGAGTTTGGTTGGATTCGACCGCTGGAGGAGTTCAATCGATCAAAAGAGTTCGGCTGCTGGGGAGAGAATTTTCGATTGAAGTTCTTCCATGATCATCGGTTGCATTAGGCTAGGCACCAAGCTAGACTTTGGCAGGAGCGAGGCCTAACAGTTCTAATCAAGGTTTGCCATCTCAATGCTAGACCCCGTATCTATAGCATCTTATTATAGTATTGGTATGTAGTATGGTTTGAGATGGTGAGACATACCGAGTGTAGGTATGATACAAGGTTGCATAATGATTCGGTACTGGTATAGTATAGTGCCCACCAATATTGCAACTTATGGTTCTAACAGTGTTAAGGGGCTCGGCAACAACTGTATCATATTGCATCAAATATCTAAATCAAAGATTCGAGTACAAAATTTTTAATCGAGAGGTCCATATGCAAATCAATTAAACTTGGAGTCAAAAGGTATTTTTCCCATAAAACTAATACAATTCCAATTTAAATGTTTCTTCTGCAATTATCATTGGTTTACTTGATGGCTATTTGTGGGATCCCATCCAACCATAGTTGAACCAGCAAGATTTATCCTTTTTAACCTAAATTCTATGTTACATGGACACTTGCATCCAACTCCAAGAATGTGTTCGGGATACATATTTGAATTAGACACACGTCAAAAACTTGGATACTTATCTTTTTTCTCCAACTTTTATAGATAGCTGAATTATTTGACTCTTCCAATACTGAGTTTAACCCACCATAGCATTGTTGAAAGTGATCTTTTTTATAGAGATTGGTCAAGGATATAAATAGTGAAACAACTTTGCAAAATATCCTTTTTCTTGTGACTCTCAACAAATAAGTTTGAAAAACACATATATTGAAAGGCCTTAAAAATTAACATATTCTAATATTTTCTTTTATATAATAATTAAAAATAAGCATATAATTTAATTAAAATTATTTTTTCTACATATCATAGTATCTTCTTTTTTCCCTCTTACCAAGTTAGACATTTGGACACATGCCCAAATCTAATTATCATATCCATGTCCATGCAATGCTACCTAAATCCCCAAATATGCTTTCCTACCCAGATTCAACCCTTATTTCTCTCTAATTTTAAACAACATCTAGAACACTCCTTTCTATATACCCATTGTAGATATCATATAATAGGAAACCTTCTTCCAAAGAGAAGAAAACAAAGAGAAGAAAACAACCCCTCCTAAGTCTTCCTTTTTCCCATAAATGAAATACTCTTCCGGCTTGGTGTCTTCTTGCTTGCAACACCATCCTCTTTCCTTAGTAGCAATATCCTCTAATTTTCCATAACCAAGCAACAACATCCTTATCATCCCCTATTAATGATATCCTTGTCTCTCCCTTAAGGAGTATCATTTTCTCCCTTGGCTACCTTAATAGAGAGAGCGGAGAGGAAGATATAAGGGGTTGAGATTGGGAGCTTCTAGCAAGGTTTAATATTTTTTCTTATTTTATACAACATAATTGCAGGTGTAGTTGCTAAGAATCAAACAGGCTCAGGCTGATAAGTTGGACTAAAGAGTTGAGGATGGCACCCAAAAACAACACAAGCCGAAGATGTCCACTTGCCAGGGTTTTCCGATAAAGGAAACTCCAATGCCTAGTCTATCTCAGTAGAACAAAGGATGTTTTGAGTGGAAGAAGGTAGCGAATGAGAGACTGGAGTGAAAGTGAGGGACAAGGAGAGCTCTATGAGTTCAGGAGAGTTCCATCCCTTCAGTATTGCTCAGCTTGAACTGTTAGAAGCTCTGTATAGATCTCCAATAACACTTATCCTCTAAGCTCACATGTTAGACTCAGAGACTTAGAGAGAGAGTTTTTAAAGACTTAGTCTAGCTTACATGGAGGGCTCCCAAGGAATGGTTTATATAGGTGAGGGCCAAAGCTCATCACAATCAAAATCTTGAGACGTACGAGGAAGGTTGTTGAGGATAATTGCTCACAAGTAGGGGTGGAAATAGGCCAGACTAGGTCAAGCTTTGGCTTAAATAGGTCAGACTTGTATTATAAAATACTAGTCTAAGTCTGGTCTATTGGACTGATTCAGGCTTAAAATGAGGCTCGGCCTAGCCTATTTTGCAAAATAAAAAAGTCTGGCCTATCCTGAAAGCTTATTTAAAAGCCTATAAACATTAAAACTTTAAATAGGCCAATAGGCCTAGGCCTTCAGGATCTCAACATAGGTCTAAACATCTATCAAATATAATACAAGCTACTCTTATATAGGTTGGCCTGCAAGCTTTCAGGCCAGGCTTTGAAATTTTAGGCCTGACCTATTTATTTAAATAGATCTTTTTAAAAATCCATGCCTGACTTATTTAGATAAATAGATCAGGTTAGGCCGACAGCAGGCCAGGCTGCAGGCCCCTGACAAGCTACCTGGCCTATTTTCATCCCTACTCATAAGTCTAAGAGATATGATGAGATATGGATCTCATGGTTAGAGAGGTCGTTCCATCATTACGGGCCAACTATAACCGAGTGGGAAGAGATTTGGGCATCTCCATGCATCCTTCAGGATGCCATGTGGTAGGAGTTGAATGGCCGAGGTGAGGTCTTCATGGCTGATACATGTCAGGCTCCAATTGGTCAAACGTGCCACATTGGTTGAGTCGATTCTAAGATATATCAACAAGATCAAAAATAAACTATTCGACTTACATAGTTCAAGCAGACTATTTAGATTAGCATCAAGCAGTTAGACTTTATTTTTCAAAATACACAAGTTTTATTATGATCTAACTAGCAATTTCTTGCATGTGATGGGCTAGATGGATTGTCCTGATCAATCTTTCAAGTTTTAAAAGAAAATTGATCCTAATGGCTAGATCTAAAGATAGCATAAACCAATATGGAGAGATATATTGGTGATAGTTCAAATATGCTGAACATGAAAATCTATTCTCTTTTTTGTCATTTTGCTTTTTACATATTATGAATTCCACGAAACTTCGTTACCTAAGTATCAAAACTTTCTTGATACATAGATATCAATGATCTTTATTTTTCTTTTTCTTTGTTTCTTCATTACCCATCCAAGACTTCAAGGAAAGGATTCTAAAAATAATGCAGAACTAATGCCACAAAGAGGTGAGCATGGATTGTTAAATGATCAATGATAACAAGAACACCTACACCTCTTTTGTCCTAAATCTCCAAATATGCTTTCCCATCCAAATCCCTATTCCTTTCTAATTTTAAACAACATCCATCCCCCTTCATATGCCCCATCCTATGCCTTATATAATGCCAAATCTTCTATTAATGAGAAGAGAACAGCCCCTCTCGAATCTTTCTCCATTATAAACGTACTCTCCCCAGGTGGTGTCCTCCTCTTGCCAACATCCTCTTTCCTTGATGGTAATTTCCAACTCAAGTCCAAAGATGGCATCTTCAATAACTAATAGACAGTAGCAGCATCCTTATCATCCTCCATCAGTAATGTCCTTGTCTCTCTCTTTGGAGTGTTGCTATATACAAATATTAATTTTTTTTTTTTTGTTTATTTTTTAACCTAGTCAAGAATTCAAGGAAAGGATTCTAGAATTAAGGCTAAAAAGGATGTTTAGGGATTGAAAATGATCAAAGATAATAGTATCAACTTTGCCTCATTTGTCCTTTCTATTACTTTCTCCAAGATTATGTTACAAACAAAAAAACATACAGTCACAAAAAAATAAAAGAGTTATGCGCAAGAACGGTAAAAGTGGGGAATCTCGCAAAAATCAAGCCCTTTTAAATGCGATCCACCTATCATGGTGGGCATGTGCAATGTCCAAGTTCCTCAATAAATGATTTGCAATGTCTATGCAAAATTACAGCAAAAGCATGGATGCAAGCAACTGATCCAATATTTACTTCACATCCTACAACAGAAATTTATGGAGCCAAAAGTACAAAAGAAAACCAAGAAGCACCAACTCACCAGGTTTTCCTCCAGATAAAACTGCACTTTCAACCGGTTCCACACCATATAGCTAAATCAAAGGAAAAGGCATGCCATGCAACAAGGAAATTAGTAGATGTTAAAACTCTAGAACACAAATGTGCCACACCAAAAATATGCTCCATCAAGAGCCACAACATGGAACTAGTTGGTAACATAGATCACCGAAATGGTAAAGAACTAACCTTGACATCAGGATTTTGCTCTTTGAGGTATCTTCCAGTCCCAGTAATCGTACCCCCTGTACCAATACCAGACACAAGGGCATCAATTTTGCCCCCAGTTCCTTTCCAAATCTCTGGTCCAGTTGTCTCATAATGAATCTACAAGCACAAGGTAAAGTATATAGAATTATAGATGCCTTCTTTTGAAATGTAAATGTCGTAAGACCATTTCTGTTCTCTACATTACCTTTGGGTTTGCAGGATTTTCAAACTGCTGAAGGATGAATGAATTGGGTGTTTTTGCAGCCAACTCTTCCGCCTTCTGAACAGCACCTTTTATGCCCAAAGCCGGATCCGTGAGGACCAATTCGGCACCAAAAGCTTTGAGAATGATCCTTCTCTCGAGGCTCATGGAGGCTGGCATGGTAAGTATGAGCCTATAACCTTCGGCAGCTGCCATGAAGGCCAACCCTATGCCGGTATTACCACTAGTAGGTTCAATCAGGACACTCTACAAATGTTGCACAACACAAAGGAACACATCAGCCAAGTCGATCATTGCATTCATCTTTGTAGTTTTTGTTTTTCGCAGCAACAGGCACCTCAATTTTTTCAGAACATAATTCCTTTGTACTCTGGATACAGATCGATCATTTAAAATCAAATACATAGATAAATTAATCATTCTAAATCACTAGTTAACGAACACCGCTTGAATAATCACTGCATGTAGACCAAGATTGCTGCATTAGCTGAGGCTTTATGGTCTTATGTATACAGTTATATGAGTTATGTATCACACCAGCGATGACCTTTTAACTAGTGAATATCCACAGATTTAATTACACTCCATATCATAACCAGATAATTTTCACTTTTCTTGGTTTTGTTGAAGTTAAACAGAATAGTTTGATCAAATTGCTAACCTCTCCTGGCGAGATAAGTCCTTTCGCCTCTGCATCAGCAATCATGCTATATCCAATCCTGTCCACCAAAAAATTTACACGAGCATAAAAAATATCAAATCACCTGTGATAAAGGGGTGAAAAAAATGATGAACGGCAATCACCTATCTTTGACGCTGGAGCAGGGTTCCATCATCTCTAACTTAGCAGCAATACGTGCCACGCAGCCAGTCGTCACATTGTTTAGGTACACCAATGGGGTTTTACCAATCAACTAGTACGTGAAATCGATAATCATTCGGTAAACTAAGTGCAAATAAAAGCTAGGAAGAATAACTAGATGAATAATAATAAATGTAATGGAAGAGGAAGAAGAAGAAGAAGGATATGAATTATAAAGCTTACTTCAGTGACGTCCTTGGCAATTGTAGGACCTACTTCTCCCATCGTTCAGAGCAACTGCAACAAGGGAAAAATACATACAAAATACAGCAAACCCTCAATTCTTCTTGCAATCTAGAAATAAGAAGATAATATTGGAGTCGAGCAGAAAAATTTATTATGGTTTTGCATTCACCAGGATGGTATGTATATACACAAGAGTAAGATTCAGCAAGTTGGAATCCTATGATTTTAGAGAGAGAAATAAACAAAATTGGGATCCCATGATTTTATACATATTCTAGAACCTCTCCGACTCTCCTACATTAGCTGAAAATCTTTCCTAATATTCTCTGATATTTTCCGATGTTCTCTAATATAGTGTATCGGCTGGAAATCTCTTCGATATTCTTTATGTATCAAACATAATGAAATCAAACCGATAACACGTAACAGATAACACAAGAAATCAAACCCACGCTTCTGTAAACTAACTGACTGTATTGTTTATATAGAAAAATCAGCACATTTTATATGTCAAACAGATCAAAAAATCTGGAATTCCTTAAAGAACGATAACTCTAATTATCACAACATATAATTCGAAATACCGTTACAAATTTTTTTAAAAAAGTCATGTATTAAAAAAGTTTTGTGAAAGAGGGAGCAAAAAAAAAAAAAAAAAACTCGCATTAGAAACCCTGAGAACACCTGGGGAAATATTTCGCTAATAAAAACACCTCCTCTCATCCAAAGATTTACAAAAATACTAAAAAAAACAAACTCGAGACGTAACTTTGGATTTTTTTTTTTTTTTATATTTATTCTTTAAATACAGAGACAGACTGCGAAATCAATAGAACAAGATGCCGGAAAGTTAGACGGAAAGAAGGAGGCGAATACCGGGAATCCAAGGCAACGGTAATGGAAGCGGAGGAGGAGGTGATAGCAAAGAACAAAACGCGGCCTTTATAACCTCTGGGAGCCGGATTTTATTTCTCAGGATTTCACCCAAATTCGGGGCCCAATTCTGTTACCCGCAACAGAACTTTTGCTACGCTAGAATTAGCCTGCACCATCCAATAATATGCCAGCACGTACGGTTTGTTCCGCGTAAAGTGACTGGGCCTCACGGCGCTACCCGTTATTCATAACGAAAGAAGAAAAAGCCGGTCCTTCGCGATACGCTTCGTTTTATTTTATTGGTAATAAAAATCTAGATAATAAATAAAAGAGCCGATCCTTCGCGATACGCTTCGTTTTATTTATTGGTAATAAAACTCTACAGAAAAAAAGAGCCGATCCTGCGCGATACGCTTCGTTTTATTGGTAATAAAGGTCCAGGAAGGAAAAAAAAAAAAGCGAGCCAAACGCCACCTGCATGCGACAGATACCGGATACGTAATCAAAACTGACTCAGCTCAAACAGCAAGCACCTAGATTTTGATGACGCGTCAACATCGCATCATATGTACGGTGGGAAGATAAGACTGACGGTAGGTCCCACCACCTATTCTGCTGGAGAAGGGCTCGGAAGACTGTTTGGTGTTTGGAGTTGATAGGATGAGCGGTGGAGCGGGGGCTTAAATTGTCAAATGATTCTTTTGATTTAAAGGTACGCTCTTTTTTTTTACTAGGTGTACTCACATGGTGCCTAACACTTTATTTCTCTATATTTGTAATTGGAGAGACGGGCGTCGATCTAGCGGAGCCGTGAGTGACCTAAAGACCCTAGGCGGCAAAGTCTTCGACTTTGTACTTTTGTAACATGCATCGAACGTGGACGCCTTTCCGTTTCGTGGTCAGAATTACCCTTTTTTTTAGATTTTTTTTAAAAATAATCTGACAGGGATTTAAATCGTCTGGGCGGCTGCTGTCGTATGGTGGTCGACTGGAATGATCGGATGCGTTCATGCGCTGGAAAATATTTTTTCTTTTTAGTGATATATATTATATTGTTTTTACGACCATGCATGTCATAGTCAATATTTTTTTCCTTGATCGTTTTATTTGTGGTTCTTTTATTTGTTTTACACGTGAGAGAGAACGCATGATTTTGATCCTCGAGACATTGAAATGTCAAATGTTGAGGGTAGTTTTGTTTTCTCAAAATATATATATATTTTTTATTCTTCTTTTATTTGCCGGATTTCTTTATCAGGTAATCAGTCATTAAAATGCTAATTTTCTTGAATCAAAAGCCCCAACATCTCAAGCATTACTTTCAGATTTTTTTATCAAGTTCCTTTTCTCATATAACAGCACCTAAAATTGTTCGATCAAAAAGGAAAAAAAAAAAGGGTTTTGCTTTATGTAACGGTGGGGACATATATTTCCTGCATTCACAGGGAAGTTTCCATCTTATGCATCTTATCTATCATAAAATTTTATATATATATATATATATAAAATAAAACTACCATCTAGATTATTCAGTACTGCTATCTTTGACCAAAATATATGTTTAATCTTTATTGGACATAATGATTTTTGCATCCGTATGCTGATCCACAGTCAGCAGCACCGATGGATAATCAGTGCCACCGACCAAGCGATGGGCTACGAGCTAATTGATTGTTGCCTTCATCGATTAAATATCAATCAATTTGGCCCTTGACATATAACAGACGAACCATCCGAGCAATCGACTGATAATCGATTCCATTTAATCGATTGTTGATCGGATCTCTTCAATTAGCTCATCGACTTTCAACTTTCAACTGACTATCTAAATAGAACGACTCCAAATATCAATAGACAGTCGAATGCCGACACATGATCGGCATAATCGACATATAGTCGGTACGACCTACATTCACACTGCATGATATGCATAACGGTCTTCACGATCAAATAATAAGCAATAACTGCTTCCTTAATGTTCGAATAAGCGAGATCCCATGACTCTCAACCGTTACAGATGGTTATTATTATATTTTCCTATAAAAGAAAGATAAACCAAATACTTTGGTAAGAAAATTTGGGCTAGAACTCTTCCTATTTTTATTTTCATTATCTTGTTCATCAATCCTCCACTGACTTAGACATCGGAGGATCCCCGCCGGCTAGTGTGGACTGCTTCTTGCAGGTATCTTAAACCGACAACAGACGCATCAGAGGATTGACTGCAATAGATTGACGTGATAGGTAGAGGACGAATAACAAATCAAGAAAATAGATTGTTCTATAAAGATGCCAAAAATACGAGCCCAGCACTCCATCAGCTCCACCAGGCAATCATCCTGCTGCGAAGACCAACCTCCTCCTCCACCATAATGGCAGAGCCCAATTTCTTACATCCGACAACTTTTGCGGATACTCAAATCCAACAGCTTGCTGCTTTAATGCAACAAATGTAAATATTAATGGAGGCTATCCAGAACCTTCAATAACAACAACCGGTGGCGAAGGAACCACTGGTGCAACCTATGCCATCAAGGCACAGTCGCCACTCCCCACGATGATCTTTATTTCCTTCGTCTGAATGACGATCGAGTCGATACTCTTGCCATAATGAACCATCCCCGTCACGGCATTCCCACCATTCTCGAAAATCAACTTATCTTTCCCTTTGACGTAATATCAAAAAGGGAAAGAGGCCGCGATCACCATCTTCTTCACCTTCTTCAGGGGATTCTACCCTGGGTTTTGATAATTATAATGACTCGACGACCATGAGCGCAAGTTCAAAAAAATCGACCGTCAACTCGTCTAACTGAAGGTGAATAATCAGGAGGGTTCTAACAACTTCGGCCTTCACACAGCCCTCCTATTTTTTCAACGAATTATGGATGAACCAATCCCTAATCGGTTCAAAATACCACAGGTAGAACCGTATGATGGTTGCACAGATCTGATTGATCATCTAGAGAGTTACAAAACTCTTATGATGATCCAAGGAGCCTCCAATGCCCTTCTCTGCAAAGGCTTCCCGGCAACCCTTCGGAAAGCTGCTCAAGCTTGGTACTCTGGGCTAAAGTCAAAAAGTATTCATTCTTTTGAGCGGCTGCAGGATTCGTTCACAGTCTACTTCAGCACCAGTCGAAGGATGCCACAAACGGCCGACAGTCTCTTCTCCATCAAACAAGATGAAGGAGAGACATTGCAAGATTTTGTGGCGCATTTCAATGCTGCCAAACTTGAGATCAAGGACCTCAGTGAAGACATCGCTATTTCAGCCATGAAAAGAGGTCTGAAGGGATCAAGATTCACTTACTCGCTGGATAAGAACCACCCTCAGATCTATTTTGAACTTTTAGATAGCGCATTTAAACATATTCGCATGGATAAAGCTGCTTATGACCGTCACCGAGCGGAAGGCAAAGGTTAGAAGAAGAAATAAAAGAAAAGCGAAGCTCCTACTGAGTCAAGTCGACATCCAACTGATAAAAGAGCCTCGCCATCCCAATGGAGTTCAAAATCGCATCAATTCGGCATGAAATTCAACTCTTACACTCTGTTGACCACTCCTCGTGCACAAATTCTAATTAATATTGAAGGAGTAGAGTACGTACGATGACCCCCATAGATGAAGGCATCGTTCGAGAGTCACTATTGAAAAAAGTACTATTGGTTTCATCATGATCATGATCACGATATCGAACAATGTATCCAACTTAGGGATGAGATTGACGCCCTGATCCACCGAGGCTTTCCTAGCAAATATTGATGCAATCCATCGGATCCAGCTCTTGCTAATCGTCAGCCTTAGCATCAACCTGAGGAGCCGAACGATAATTGGCCAACGACGGGAGTCATTAATATGATCTCTAGACGACCGTGGGATCGAAAGGCAATTTCCAAAGAGGAATTGGCTAAAAAACAACAAAATGATAATATAATTTTCTTTCCGGATGATGATGTAAGAAAAATACAAATTCTCCATAATGATGCTATCATTGTGTCGGTAATGATAGCTAATTATGATGTAAAAAGAATATTTGTGGATAATGGAATCTCCATCGATGTTCTTTTTTATTCTACCTTCTTCCAAATGCAATTGCCAACTGATCAACTACGACAAATTTCAACACCGTTAGTCAGTTTCACAGGAGACGCAGTCAACATAGAAGGAGAAATTACTCTTTCCCTCACTGTAGGGATAGAACCACAACAAGGCACGATTCAAGCCATATTTATGGTTGTTCGAGTTTCATTGGCTTACAATGCCATACTTGGACGACCTACACTAAATGCTTTAAGAGCAGTGGTCTCAATCTTTCACTTATTAGTCCGATTCCCCACTCGACGAGGAGTCAGTGAAATGCGAGGAGACCAATAGCTCGCATGACATTGTTTTATGATCTCCACCAAAGGAACAAAGCCAAAAGAGCCATTGACGATAGATAAATTGGATCAGAGAGAAGATGAAGAAAGAGAAAAACCAACTAAACCATTAATACCGATTTTCTTATAAGAAGCAGATCCCATGAAAACTATCTCAATCAGATCTCGACTGACTAGTCAAGAAAGAGGCCAAATAATAGATCTGCTAAGGGCGAATGCAGACATATTCGCATGGTCAACAACCGACATGCCAGACATTTCTTCAGAAATAATAACTCATCGACTGAATATCAATCCAAAAGTTAAATCGGTGAAACAAAAGAAAAGACCATTTGCCCCTAAAAGATAAAAAGCCATTGATGAAGAGGTAGATAAACTTCTTGCTGTCGATTTCATCAGAGAAACATATTATCCTGACCAGTTGGCTAATATCGTGATGGTACAAAAAGCCAATGAAAAATAGTAAATCTACATCGACTACACCGATTTAAATGAAGCTTGTCCAAAAGAGAACTTTTCCTTGCCAAAGATCGATTAGTTGGTCGATGCAACATTGGGACATCGATTTTTAACCTTCATGGATGCCTTCGCAGGTTACAATCAGATTCGAATGGCACTAGAAAATAAAGAACACACAGCTTTTGTAACCGATAAAGATATTTACAATTACAAAGTAATGCCATTCGGTTTGAAAAATATCGAAGCCGACCAATGATAGAATTCGATAGTGAAGAAACCTTCGCTGTCGAACCAATGGAAAAGACGGTCGTCGGACCAGACAATCGACTACCACCATCTGCTACTCTACTCCTACCTCTACTAGCTATTACAGAAGTTATTGAAAACCTAACCTGGATAACAAGAAAAAAACTCGAATAACAAAGGGAGCAAGAAAGGAAGGACTCAGATCTCCAAAGCACCAGCGAAGAATCAAGTTATGGTAAAAATTCAGAGAAAGTAACCATGGTCTCATATATATAGGAACCATCGATGACCAGGATCACTCCGATAAAAATGAAGCCACATGGATTCTTGACACCTAGTAGAATTTGAGTCCTTAGATGTTCGGACTCTTTAATACACCTCCGTTCAGATTATGCTACGACAGCACGATCCGTAAGAACAATCAATGACTAATAGCAACATGACACATGACGTCACTGGATTGAGCCAAAATCAAATCAGCTAGATTATTAGGCTGTCAAATCATCTTTCAAATCAATCATGCCAATAATTATCGCACGATCATCAAAGCGACAAAATGATTGAAACCCTCCTCGCCGAACGTGCTAATAATTGCTGCACAATCTTCAAAATAATCTTGATTTATGAAATAATTATTAAAATAGAAAGAAAAAATAGCCATCAAATTGGAGCTCGAAATAAATGAAAGAAAATTCTGATTTTTTGGGATCAGGTTCGTTCAGATCTGATTGGATCGAGAGGCATATTTCAAATTTTTTTTCTTAGATCCTAATTAGATTTGACATTTTTCAAATCTAATTTTATAATTTGATAATCAAAAAAATTAAATTAAATTAAATCTAAATTAATTTTATCTTGATTCTAGGTAATCTGATTATCCGTTGATGATCGTGCTCAAGCACCTGGCCTCTATCGGTATCCACTCAGACTGGATCTAGAGATCTTCTTCTTCTCTTTTTTTTTTTTCAAAAATCAGATTTGAATTTGATTTGGAGGATCTTCAAAACTCCTTTCGAAGATCTGCTATCGTCTCTGCAGTAGTGCTGCCTTCTTCCTTTCTCGTCAGCCTTTTCTTACTTGAATCGTACTAATATGAAGGCCTAACTTTTTTGGGCACGGAGAGGAGAGAGAGGATCAGAAAGATGGCATGGAGGAGGGAGAGGGGCAGTCTTAGGGCATGGCTAGGAGAGAAGTCATTAAAAAATGGGCGCAGATAGATCTTTATATAGACCCTACTGCGCCATGCAGTGCCACATAACCTCGGTCAATCATGTTGCTTCATTTAATCAGATCTAAATTTGATTGGTGGGATGACATCATCTGATCCAATCTGATGAGAGACCCATAGATTCATCCTAAGGTGGCACCTAAGACTGATCAAAGTCTATTGGCGAGGGTCACCTAGTTTGAATCCAAGAAGCAACCTGGAGTTCCATCCGTATGGGATTCCAGGCATCCCTATCCATGGGCGCATGCCATCCTAGGCGTGCGCCCCTTCCTTTCCAATTTTCAGAGAGGGGACAAGCCCCTATCTGCTCTCCAATAAGTGCATGACATATGGGCAGATGTCCAAGGGTTAAAAGTCAATATTTGACCAAAGTCAAAGGATAAGAATTAGTAGGTGACAAAAAATGGTAGGTGTTGTCTTAAATTTATCTTATAAATTAAGACAACCCTTTTCTGATCTGGACAAGCTCCAGTCAGACTAGGTAAAGGTATCTGAGTGAGCACAAACTTATTTGGCTCAGTTGAGACAACTTTTAATGATACAAAAAGGAGAATGTTAGGTTCAATCGAGTGCTAGCATAATTTTCTTGAACCTAATTGAATCTAATTTAAATCAATTGAACTAGATTAGTCCAATTAATGATATCTAGATCTAAACCCTTGTTTGTATGATTCAATTAGGTTCAATTCTATATGGTAATGGGATATGTAGTGATTTTCATCATCAACATCATCGAAACTCCTTTCGATGGATTAGAACTCTTCTGATTCAGACAACTTAGAATGATCGATCATCTAAATCATTCTAATTGCTCCCAAAATCTACTAGTGACATCTAGCAGTATATGGTGGCAATCCATCAAAACTGAAGATGAACCTCTCGGTGCAGCTACTTGTGTGATAAAGTTCTTCTATCTTGAGCTCCGATCAGATTAAGGTTAAGGTGAACTCATCAAACTCCAATTTCTATCATATGATTTAATCATTTGATTCAAGTCCGATGTAAAAATTTTAATAGAAACTCTTTCTATTATTTCACTCTCTGCCATAGCCATGGACTTATGAACTTGATTCTCATGATCATCATGGGGCTACTTCTCATCCATCGAGGTAGATAGATTCCATCTTGGTGTAATTCAATTCCTACAATAAACATGCTATAGCCAACATACACCTCAGAATTTCGAATGGCTAGGAGATCGAGACATGGTATAGTCAAACTATAACACTCTCAAGGTGAACTATCGATGTACCTTAGGTCAAAGAACCAAATACACCACTGCAGCTTCGAGTCAGTCATCGACGAGAAGGTAGACTTTCTTATGACAACTCAAGGTGGTCACGCTCAGTGCCTTCGTTCTCTAACGAGTGTCTGTACTCTCACTCTGGTGTCTCTATATCATAGACTCAAGACTCATCTACTATAAAGAAGCGATTATATACTAACCTTCCGGATCAATCACCATCCTCATGATATCCTACGAGCATTTTATGAGTTAATAATGAAAATTCTTGTCTTAAATTTTCAACTCTTGAAAATAAGAATTATCATTACCATTAACTCAAAGAATATATCACAGACACTAAATACACATATGTGATAGAAAATAATCTATTTTATTATTTATAGTCAAAATTATAGTTTTGCCCCTAGAAGTGTATTATATGTGTCAGCCAATTCTGACTTCTAGGGTACACATATCTAACAAACTTTCACTTGACCTAAAGCCAATTGACTATAAATCTAAGTTTCATCTTCTCAAGATGGGCTTCGATCTTCTGCTGGCCCAACGACTTTGTAAGCGGATCCGCCGCATTGTCTGCGGAGTCGACTCTCTTGACCTCGGCGTAATTCTTCTTGAGGTAATCGCGGATGAGATGGTATCGTCGCTCGATGTTCTTAAATTTTTGGTGAGATCTCGGCTCCTTAGTAGGGGCTATGGCGCCATTGTTATTGCAGTACAGAGGAATGGCATCTGATGGCATCACTTCGATCTCTGCGGTAAATTTTTTGTACCAAAATGCCTCCTTTGCAGCTTCTGATGCGGCGATATATTCTGCTTCCATGGTGAAATCTGCTATCACTGTCTACTTAAAACTTTTTCAACTGACAGCTCCACCATTGTATAAAAATAGACTCTCAAATGTCGACTTTCGATCATCTACATCGGACATAAAATCCGAGTCTGTATACCCCTGGACTTGGAGTTCTCCATTGCCAAAGAATAACAACATATCCTTAGTTCTTCTCAAGTACTTAAGGATACATTTCACAGAAGTCCAATGTTCTTCACCTGGATTCGACTGATATTTGCTTGTGACACTCACGGCATGGGCTATATCAGGTCGTGTACATAACATGGCATACATGAGGCTTCCTATTGCTGAAGCATAAGGGATCTTACTCATGCGTTCTATTTTTTCAGGTGTGCTAGGGCACATCTTCTTGGAAAGATGAATGCCATGCCTGAAGGATACTAAACTTCTCTTAGAGTTTTCCATACTAAACTTCTTTAGTACTTCCTCTATGTACATCTTCTGTGAAAGTCCTAGCATCCTATTCGGTCTATCTCTATAGACCTTAATTTTTCAGAATAAAGGATGCTTCTCCTAGGTCTTTCATGGAGAACCTTTAGATAACCATATTTTAACTATGGTCAATATGCGAATATCATTTCCAATAAGAAGGATGTCATCCATGTACAATATGAGAAAGACAACAGCGCTTTCATTGACCTTTTTGAAGATACATGGCTCCTCCTCATTTTTGATGAAATCAAATATTTTAATCACATCATTAAAATGAGTATTCCAGCTCTGAGATGCTTGCTTAAGTCCATATATGAACCTTTGCAGCTTGCATATCTTGTGATCATTATCACTGGATGTGAAATCTAGTGGCTGTTCCATATAGATATCTTCCTCAAGATATCCATTTAAGAATGCCGTTTTCACATCTATTTGCCATATCTCATAATCAAAATAGGCTGCAATAGCAAGCAATGTACGGATGGATTTTAGCATAGCTACTGATGAAAAGGTATCCTGATAGTCAATGCCTTCGTATTGACTATAACCTTTTGTTACTAATCTAGCCTTGGATGTCTCCACATTTCTATATGCACCAATCTTTCTCTTATAGATCCGTTTACACCCAATAGGTACTATACCTTCTGGAGGATCTACCAAGGTCCAGACTTGGTTTCAGTGCATCGAGTCAATTTCTGACTTCATTACCTCTAACCATTTCTCAAAGTTGATATCTGATATCGCCTCGTTATAGGTTTTGGGGTCATCACCATGAACCCCATTACCTACGAAAAATATTTTCTCTACATCCTCTGAAATAGTACCTAAGTACCTCTTAGGAGGATGGAAAATCCTTTTCAATCTATGAGGTGGAGGAGGTAGTGTATTGATTGGCTTAACCTGATTTAGTTCCATTTGGTCCTTAGCTTGTTGCTCTTGTGAGACTTTCTCTTCGAGCTTAATCTACTTTTCAATGCCGCCATCTTGAATAAACTATTTTTCAAGAAAAATAGCATGTCGACTCACAATCACATTGTGATTTTCTAGAATGTAGAAATAATATCCTAATGACTCTTTAGGATATCCTATGAATCGATCTCTAAAGAACTTAAAGTCTAATTTGTCTGCTTGTTGTCTTTTGACATGAGCCAGACTAAAGTCTAATTTGTCTGCTTGTTGTCTTTTGACATGAGCCAGACAATCCCAAATTTTGAGATGACTTAGACTTAATTTCTTACCATACCATATCTCATATGGTGTGGTAGGAATGGTTTTAGAAGAAACCCTATTAAGTAAGTATATTGTAGTTAATAAACAGTATCCCCAAAGAAAATTAGGAAGATCTGTGTAGCTCATCATGGATCGGACCATATCTAATAGGATTCGGTTTCTCCGTTCTGAAACTCCATTGAGTTGAGGTATTTCTGATGGAGTCCATTGAGAGACTATGCCATTTTTCTTGCGATAGTCCAGAAATTTTCGACTAAGGTATTCACCTCCTCGATCTGATCGAAGAACCTTAGTGGATTTTTCAGTTTGCTTTTCTACTTCATGTCTGAACTCCTTAAACTTTTCAAAGACTTCAAACTTATGTTTCATAAGATACATATACCCATACCTAGATAAGTCATCGATAAAGGTTATGAAGTAGACTAAGTTGCCTCTAGTCGGCACATCAAATGGGCAGCATACATCAGTATGTACTAGGACAAGAAGATTCATGGCACTTTTCCTATATCCTACAAAAGAGAGCTTAGTCATTTTGCCATGAAGACAGAATTCACAAATTGGATATGACTCAAAAGTCAACGGACTCAATAGCCCAATTTTTTTTAATTTGTTAACCCTATCTTCTGCTATATGACCTAATCTTAGGTGCCATAGATATCTATCATTAGGACCATCCCTAGGATATTTTGATTTTATGGCATTCACATTTTGTTCAAAATTAAAAATAGATACATCAACATGTAACCGATAAAGATCGTTAATAAGGAAACGACTTGCAATTTTATTTCTTTCATAAAGAATGTTACAATGGTCCTTAAGAAAACTAATTACACAGCCTTCTAATGCAAGGCAAGAAATAGAAATCAAATTCCTGTTTGCTGTAGGCACATGATAATAGTCTTTTAATACTAAGTCTAAACCAGATGGTAGTCGAAGAGGGTATGTTCCCACGACCATGATAGTAACTCTTGCTCCATTTTCGACGCGCAGGATCATCTCACCATTCCTCAGCCTCCTACTATCTTCAAGATCCTGCATAGAAGTGCACAAGTGAGTACTAGAATCAGAGTCAAGCATCCAACTGGATGCAGAAAAAATCGTAAGATTAGACTTAATAACGAACATACCTCTAGAAGGACCTGCCTCCTTCTTTAGGATGGTCAGGTAAGTAGAGCAGTTTCGCTTTCAGTGGTCATCATTGTTGTAATGAAAATACTTTTCTTTATCGGTGGCCTTCTTCTTCAGCTCTATCTTTTTTTTCTTTCCTCCTTCCACCTTCTACTTTTTCACAAACTTCTTCTTCTTTCCAAAAGACTTTTCTTGGAAGAAGTTCGTTCCATAGCAAGCACTGAGCCTTTAGAACCTTTCATGGAAAGCTCAGTGGTAACCAGCATGTTCATAAGTTCGGCTAAGAAATTTTGAAGTTTATGCATATAGTAGTTCATGATGAACTACCCATACGCATCAGTCAAGGATTACAAAATTATATCATTCTGCAGATCCAAGTTCAACCTCACTCCAAGCTTTTCAAGCTCTTTCATGTCCTTGATCATTATCAGACAATGATCTTGGATTGACTGCCCATCATGCATCTTAGTCTTGAACAATCATTTAGTGACTTGATACTTGGCTGCACGACTCTGTTCACCAAACATCTCCTATAGGTGAGCCAACATTTGACGAGCAGTCCTGATATCTTCATATTGGTGCTGAAGTTTATCAAACATCGAGCCCAACATGTAGTATCTGGCCTTATCATCATCGTTTGTCCACTTATCCAGAGATGCTCTCTGCTCAACGGATGGACGAGCTGGTAAGGTGGGAGGATCCTGGTCCAATACATGAGTTAACTTCTCAAAATCCAAAATGATTTTGAAGTTTCAGAGCCAATCCTTGTAATTTGGTCTGATCAGTTTATGGGTGTCTAGGATTCGTGCTAGTGGGTTGAATGCAGATATTTTTCTATAGAGAGTCAAAATTTCTAGTTAGATACTGTAATTAAGGCTTAATCAATTTATTTTAAAATTTTATTTTTAAATAAATTAGCTTTCACTATTTTTTTGGATCTCTACACTCTCTCTATAGAGATGCAAAAATCTTCATGATTACTAATTTTTAGAGGGTAGTGCAGTCCCACCGACTGACTCATCACTTCATCTAACAGTTATTAGTGATGAGTTAGCCAATGAGTGAATAACTCTTATTCAATAATTTTCTAATCATGATGCACCCAATCTTGATCTCTAATTCATGAATCTCACCATATCCAAAATATTGATCCACTCCTTAGTTAAGTCAGACCCACCATTTGCATAGATTGAATTTCTAAATGAGTATCTCACCGTATCCAAAATATTGAGCCCAATCCATCCTCTAGCCTGTAGCATCCAATACCTAATAGACATGGTTGCATCTTTTTGGTGCAATTGAGCCACTGTAATCAATCGAGAATAATCAACCCCAGGAAGGTTCCGCACATCTACAATGGTGGAAGACCTTAGACTTAATCTTTTCTTAAGAAGATTTGATTTAGATCTCATTAAACTAGACTTGACATAGTCATAACCATTATGACTAACTTAGTGGCATGGGTTAGCTCAGATTATTGGCCACCTTAGATCAGAACTGAGTCAACAAACATGGTCAGGTAAGTGAGACTGGTGGAAGGAATATGCTATTAACTCAACAAGAACGCATTCGAGTTGAGTAGCTCTTAATTAAAAATCAATCGATCGTATCTGCCAAACTTACCTTAGACACCAAATTATTGAGTCAGAACCAATCGGGTTAATCTACAATCCAGACTCTAACCACTGAGCCTAATTAGGTTTTAGCTTGATCGATCACTCACGTGACTCGATCTTGACTCAGACTTAATCCTATTAGGCTGGTCAATTTAAGCATTGTTGATCCCATCTATCCAACTCTTGATTCAATTTGATCAACCGCTAGACCTAATTGAGCTATCTAAGCCCGAACCCAATTTTATGAATATGTCTTAGATCTGAAAATTCTCAATTTTAGACCTAATATATTTCCATAAACTTAATTCTTAATTAAGTTTAGGGTTCATAAACAAAATATGCACAATAAATCCTAGGATTTCAGGATCTAGGGTTTTGCAGAAAGTAAGTTTTGGGTTTTTGATTAAGGACGAACACGCGCAGCACCCCTACACGTCATAAGAACACCCATCGAATGGGAGGAGAGGGCCTTTAAACCCTTCTTCGTTCTTATGACCGGAACGGCCAAGAGAAATGCTTAATCAGGACATGTTACTTAATCTACAAAAACTAGTTAGATCTATATCATATATCTCATATACAAAATTTAGATCAATAAAACATATTTTGCATACATCTCATGTATCATGCATGCATATTTTTCAAATCTAAATTATCTCATAATCATCTAAAAAATTAAATTTAAATTTGATCTCATCAAATAAAATTTAATCTAGATCCTATTGTAGAACTATTCTACAACTAGTCTAAACATACAACTATCATATCTCATATGAACAAATTAAATTTAATTTATTTTTATTTTTAGATCTGATTATAATATTTATAATATTAAAAAATAGTAAATAAGTAGATCTAAAAATTATATTTAATTAAGTAAAAATTATGATTATACTAGACTACACATAGAATAATTCTATTCCTAGTCTAGTTATATATCTCATACATATTAAATCTAGATTAATTAATTTTAATTTTTTAATTTTAGATCTAATCACATCTCATGTAATATCTGAAATCATAAATTTATTAGATTAAATTAGATCTAAATAAATTTTATAAGAACCTGGCTCTGATACCGGTTGAAGAAAAATTTTGATTTCCCGGGGTCAAGTTCGTTCAGATCTGATTGGATCGAGAGACATATTTTAAAATTTTTTTTTTAGATCCTAATCAGATCTGATATATTTTAGATCTGATTTTATGATTTGATAATCAAAAAAATTAAATTAAATTAAATCTAAATTAATTTTACCTTAATTCTGGATAATCTAATTATCCATTGATGATCGTGCTGAAGTCCTGAGGTTCTGGATCTAGCCACGTAAGTGCCTGGCCTCTATCGATATCCACTCAAGCTGGATTTGGAGATCTTCTCCTTCTCTTTCTTTTTTCTAAAAATAAGATCTGAATCTAATTTAAAGAATCTTCAAAACTTCTTTCGAAGATCTGCTGTCGTCTCTGTAGCAGTGTTGCCTTCTTCCTTTCTCGTCAGTCTTTTCTTGCTTGAATCGCACTAATCTGAAGGTCCAACTTTTTTGGACATAGAGAGGAGAGAGAGGATCAGAAAGGTAGCATGGAGGAGGGAGAGGGGCAGCCTTGGGGCGTGGCTAGGAGAGAAGTCATTGAAAAGTGGGTGCAGATAGGTCTTTATATAGACCCTGCTGCGCCATGCAGTTCCACATAACCCCAGTCAATCACGTTGCTTCGTTTAATCAGATCTAAATCTGATTGATGGGATGACATCACCTGATCCAATTAGATGAGAGACCCATAAATTCATTCTAAGGTGGCGCCTAAGAATGGTCAAAGTCTATAGGTGAGGGTCACCTGATTTGAATCCAAGAAGCAACCTAGAGTCCCATCTGTATGGGACTCCAGGCATCCCTATCCATGGGTGCACGCCATTCTAGGCATGCACCCCTTTCTTTTCAATTTTTAGGGAGGGGACAAGCCCCTATCTGCTCTTCAATAAGTGCATGACACATGGGTAGATGTCCAAGGATCAAAGGTCAATATTTGACCAAAGTCAAAGGATAAGAATTAGTAAGTGACGAAAAATGGTCGATGTTGTCTTAAATTTATCTCATAAATTAAGATAATTCTTTTCTGATCTGGATAAGCTCCAGTCATATTAGATAAAGGTATCTGAGTGAGCACAAACTCATTTGGCTCAGTCGAGATAACTTTTAATGATAGAAAAAGAAGAATATTAGGTTCAATCGAGTGCTAGCATGATTTTCTTGAACCTAATTGAATCTAATTCAAATCAATTGAACTGGATTAGTCCAATTGATGATATCCAGATCCAAACCCTTGTTTGTATGATCCAGTTAGGTTCAGTTCTATATGGTAATAGGATATGTAGTGATCTCCATCATCAACATCATCGAAACTCCTTTCGATGGATTAGAACTCTTTTGATTCAGACAACTTAGAATGATCGATCATCTAAATCATTCTAATTACTCCCAAAATCCACCAGTGATACTTAGCAGTATATGGTGGCAATCCATCAAAACAGAAGATAAACCTCTTGATGCAGCTACTTGTGTGATAAAGTTCTTCGATCTTGAGCTCCGATCAGATTAGGGTTAAGGTGAACTCGTCAAACCCTAATTTTTATCATATAATTTAATCATTCGATTCAAGTCCGATGTGAAAATCTTAATAGAAACTCTTTCTATTATTTTACTCTCTGCCATGGCCATGGGCTTATGAACTTGATTCTCATGATCATTATGGGGCTACTTCTCATCTACCGAGGTAGATAGATTTTATCTTGGTGTCATTCAATTCCTACAATGAACATGCTATAGCCAACATACACCTCAGGATTCCAAATGGCTAGGAGACGGAGTCATGGTATAGTCAAACTATAACACCCTCAAGGTGAATTATCGATGTACCTCAGGTCAAAGAATTAGATACACTACTGCAGCTTCGAGTCAGTCATTGACGAGAAGGTAGACTTTCTTATGACTACTCGAGGTGGTCACGCTCAATGCCCTCGTTCTCTAACAAGTATTTGTACTTTTGCTCTGATGTCTCTACACCATAGACTTAAGACTCATCTACTATAAAAAATCGATTGTATACTAACCTTTCGGATCAATCACCATCCTCATGATGATTCTACGTTCAGGAGCATTTTATGAGTTAATAATGAAAATTCTTGTCTTAAATTTTCAACTCTTGAAAATAAGAATTATCATTACCATTAATTTAAAAGATGTATCATAGACACTAAATAGACATATGTGATAGAAAATAATCCATTTTATTATTTATAATCAAAATTACAGTTTTGCCCTATTGGGGATAAATCCCGCTCCTGCCGAAGCCTGGCCCGACGCCCAGCCCAATGTAACCAGTAGCCGCTGAAGAGCTTTAGCGCCAGGCGCCAGGCCGAGCCCCTACCACGGTCGAACTGCCTAGAGGCCGAACTCCCCCGCACTAAGGTTCGGGCCGAACTGCCTAGAGGCCGAACTCTCCTGCGCCAAGGTCCGGGCCGAACTACTAGCTCCCGAACTCCCCAGCGCCAGGCTCCGGGCCGAACTCCCCGCCGGCCGAACTTTCCTGACGGCCGAGCTCCTTGGACTCCAAGCGGCGAAGACTCTCCCGACGCCCGTTCGCCACCCGAACTCCTCGCCGCGGTTTCCCTTCGGTCGAACTCCTTCGGACTCCCCACGGCCGAACTCTTCGGACCGACTCCATGCGGCGAACTCCTTCGGACCGACTCCAAGCGGCCGAGCTTCAATGAAGTCCTCTCAGCGGCCGAACTCCTCAGCGGACGGGCTTTAGTGGAATTCCCCAAGCGGTCGTTCACTCAGGAGCCCGAACTCCTCAGCACGTCGTCACTGGCCGAACTCCTCAGCGGTCGCCTCATCAAACTTCGGCGACCGAGCTCCTACCGAACTCCCAAGTGTCCAAGCCTCAGTCGAAGTCCAACAGCCGGCCGAACCCCAAACGGCCGGAGCTTCGGTTCTCAGTAGCCGAACTCTTCTGCGGACGAGCCTTAGCTGCATACCTCTAGCCAGACGTCTATGGGAGCCGAACTCCCTCCAATCTTCTTCTTCAGGAGCCCGAACTCCTCCGAATGGGCACACGAAGGCCTTCAACCTTCATTCGGCAAGCTCTGCAACCGCCGCAGGCGATAGCGACCCACTGTCAGGCGCGATGGCTGTCACCCTAATCCACCGACTCAGACGGCGATGGCTGTCCCCCTATCCGCGCACACAGGCACCAGTGAGACTGACTCCGCGCAACCTCGAGCGGCCCGCCAGCACGCAGGCTGTAGTTGTCACCATTCAAGCTCCACTATATAAGGACCCTCCGACATGCTAAGGCTAGGCCTCTCTGAACTCTCGACTCTCTAAGCTCTCCTCCACATCTCTAAGCTCCGGAACTCATTCCGAGCACTCATTACTGTTGGCCGGAAACTAATTGACCGTCGGAGGTCCTGCCGGAGCCACCACCCACGATTCCGGACGGAACTTCGTTTTGCAGGTCTCCGGCGGCGCTCAGCGGCCTCGATTTCGGCAACCTCCGGCGGTGATGGATTTCTGCACAACAGATTGGCGCTAGAAGGAGGGCCTGAACCTCGAGGTTCCTTGTTCTTAAAGGAGTGCTCGGCACGGATTTCCTTCCCCTGCTCGGATTCTCCTTCTCCTCTTCAGTATTCCTTTTCTGGAAAGAAAAATGCCCCCAAAAGAAGCCTCGACCCGGAGTGCGCAGCCTCCGTGGCCCGATCCCGTTCGGGTCCGTCCGCTCCCACTCCGGCCCGGCAGCTCAGTTCCACCTGTACGTGCGGTGGATGTGAAAGCAGTTCGACCTACTTGTCCGACAGGTCCGTGGCCTCACGGAGGTTGCAGGCTATACAGCGGCCTCGTGGCGACTCCACAGAGAACCCACCATTGGGGACGTCGGGAATCGGCCTCAAAGGAAGTGTACCAAGGCCAGCGTAGGCGGTCGCCCCAGAGAAGGGGAAACGAGGGCCAGGGATCCGTGCCGGATCATTGTTATCTCTGGGGGAGACCTTTCCACTCGGTAGTCAGAGCATCCGAAGATCAGTAGCCAAGACGACGCCCTCGATTGCAGGCTACGGAGATGGACCGCGTATTGAAGAGCTCGGCCGCGTCACCTTCGGCTCATCATGCCGGTCCGTGCCGAACCTCCCTTTTTCTCCCCAAATTGCAAGAACCTGTTCCACCGACCTTCGAGCTCCTCAACTGGAAAGCTACGATGGAACTTCTGATCCGGTTGATCATCTGGGGGCCTTCCGTGCCATGATGCTGCTTCACGGCGCTTCAGATGCCATGCTGTGCCGAGCCTTCCCATCTACCTTAAAGGGAGCAGCGAGGAACTGGTACTCGGGGTTGAAGCAAACACGATCTTCTCTTTTCGACCAGATGAGCAGTCGGTTCGCGGCCCATCTTCATCTGCAGCCGACGACCGAGCTGAGGTTCAGATTCCCTGATGAGCGTCAAGCAGAGCAAGGGGAATCCATCCGGATTACGTCACTCGGTTTAACGTCGCGGCATTGGAAGTCCGGGACTGGACCAGTCTGTCGCGATGGCCGCACTTAAGGGCGGCCTTCAGAAATAAATTGCTGTTCTCTCTGGAAAAAAGTATCCCAGGGACTTCGCCGACCTGCTGGCTCGAGCCGAGAGATATGCCCGTGCGGAAGAAGCCTTCAAATTGAAAGATGAGGAGCTCGTCAGAAAGGACGCGCTGGCGGACGAGGAAAGCTGTGAAGTTCGGCTGCACTCGCAGACCCCCTACGAAAGCAGGCGGGCCCGACCTCTCGAACTCGCCTGATAAAGAGGCGCGAAGAAGTCCTCCTCCCGGAAGGTTCCGCCGCTATGCCCCCTCAACGCTCCTCGAACCCAGATTCTCACCGAAGTAAAAAAACCAGCTGCCAAGACCGGAAGGATTACGATCTCCCCCAAACAAGCGCGATCGAAATAAGTACTGCCTCTACCATCACGACCACGGCCACGACACGGAGGGATGCTATCCAGCTTCGAGACGAAATAGAGGAGCTCGTCAGAACGGGTCGGCTGGGTAAATCCTCCGGTACGACCTGAAGCAGAAAAAGAGATCGGCTAAAGGCGCTGCCGTAGCCAGAGACTGCAAGAGTCGGCCACATTACGACGTCGTTCACATTGCCCCTGGGAAGATCTCGGTGCATCAGCGATTCGTCGTCTCCCAGCAAACAGAACTTGCACAAATTGAGGAGGCCAGCATGAAGAGGTCGTCCACCCCGGAACTTATTGCCGAAGAAATGCGGAGGAACAACGTTATCAGATCTTGAAATACAGAATTTGGGGATGCGCTACTAGTAACTTCCTTTCAATAAAATTTCTTTCTTTCGATAATATTCTTCCTGGATCGAAAACCATATAGGACAGGGAAAGAGCAGCCAACCGCGTTAGGAACAGGAGGAGAACCTCGTCCTAACGGAGCAATAAGCTCGCGTCGCAGGAGATAAGATCTCCCCCGAGCGCGCACCTCGGCCGCAGGAGATAAGATCTCCCCGAGTGAAGCCGACTGCAGGAGATAAGATCTCCCCGAGCGCGCACTTCAACCTCGGCTAGAGATAAGATCTCTCCGAGCGATCGAAACAATCCTCGGTTAGGAACAGGAGGAGAACCTCATCTCACACGAGTGTCAACCTCGGCTAGAGATAAGATCTCTCCGAGCGACCGTTGAACAACCTCGGTTAGGAACAGGAGGAGAACCTCGTCCTAACACGAGTGCCAACCTCGGCTAGAGATAAGATCTCTCCCGAGCGACCGTTGACAACCTCGGCTAGAGATAAGATCTCTCCCGAGCGACGGAACAACCTCGATTAGGAACAGGAGGAGAACCTCGTCCTAACACGAGCACCAACCTCGGCTAGAGATAAGATCTCTCCCGAGCGACGTCAACAACCTCGGCTAGAGATAAGATCTCTCCCGAGCGACCGGAACAATCTCGGTTAGGAACAGGAGGAGAACCTCGTCCTAACACGAGCACCAACCTCGGCTAGAGATAAGATTCTTTCCGAGCGACCGAATCAACCTCGGCTAGAGATAAGAATCTCTCCGAGCGACCGAAACAACCTGGGTTAGAACAGGAGGAGAACCTCGTCCTAACACGAGCACCAACTCGGCTAGAGATAAGTCTCTCCCGAGCGACCGTTGACAACCTCGGCTAGAGATAAGACTCTCCTGAGCGACCGTGAACAACCCGGTTAGGAACAGGAGGAGAACCTCGTCCTAACTGCGAGCACCAAACCTCGGCTAGAGACGAGAATCTCCCCGACAGAAGCTCGGCTACAGGAGAAAAGCTCTCCCCCGAGCGCGTACTTTAACCTCGGCTGCAAGATAGGAGGTCTCCCTCGAGTCGACTTCAACTGATGAAGACAACGTCGCCCCCGAGGAGCTCAAATCCGACCCCGACCGTAGGAGGCGAGATTTACTTCGGCTTCAACATCAGCTTCATCGACTTTAGCTGGAAACGAGTTCCATTTCAACTCCAAACATCGACTGAAGATGAGGTCCCCCCCAAGCCTCAGCCTCAACTTCAGCGTCAATATTGGCTGGAGATGAGACCTCCCCCGAGCTTCAGCTGCAACAAATGCGGAGCCTGGAAGAAGACTTCGGCAGTCGCCTGTTTTGGTACTCCCTCCCTTCAATTTTTGAACTCGGGAGTGGGGGGGGCTACTGTTGGGGATAAATCCCGCTCCTGCCGAAGCCTGGCCCGACGCCCAGCCCAATGTAACCAGTAGCCGCTGAAGAGCTTTAGCGCCAGGCGCCAGGCCGAGCCCCTACCACGGCCGAACTGCCTAGAGGCCGAACTCCCCCGCACTAAGGTCCGGGCCGAACTGCCTAGAGGCCGAACTCCCCTGCGCCAAGGTCCGGGCCGAACTACCTAGCTGCCGAACTCCCCAGCGCCAGGCTCCGGGCCGAACTCCCACCGCCGGTCGAACTTCCTGACAGCCGAGCTCCTTGGACTCCAAGCGGCAGGACTCCTCCCAGACGCCCGTTCGGCCACCCGAACTCCTCCCGGGTTTCCCCTTCGGCCGAACTCCTTCGGACTCCCCACGGCCGAACTCCTTCGGACCGACTCCATGCGGCCGAACTCCTTCGGACCGACTCCAAGCGGTCCGAGCTTCAATGAAGTCCTCTCAGCGGCCGAACTCCTCAGCGGACGGGCTTTAGTGGAATCCCCAAGCGGTCGTCACTCAGGAGCCCGAACTCCTCAGCAGTCGTCACTTAGGAGCCCGAACTCCTCAGCAGTCGTCACTGGGCCGAACTCCTCAGCGGTCGCCCTCATCAAACTTCGGCCGACCGAGCTCCTACCGAACTCCCAAGTGTCCAAGCCTCAGCCGAAGTCCAACAGCCGGCCGAACCCCAAACGGCCGAGCTTCGGGTTCTCAGTAGCCGAACTCTTCTGCGGACGAGCCTTAGCTGCATACCTCTAGCCAGACGTCTATGGGAGCCGAACTCCCTCCTATCTTCTTCTTCAGGAGCCCGAACTCCTCCGAAATGGGCACACGAAGGCCTTCAACCCTTCATTCGGCAAGCTCTGCAACCGCCGCAGGCGATAGCGACCCACTGTCAGGCGGCGATGGCTGTCACCCTCAATCCGCCGACTCAGGCGGCGATGGCTGTCACCCTCAATCCGCCGCACACGGCACCAGTGAGACTGACTCCGCCGAACCTCGAGCGGCCCGCCAGCACGCGGCTGCAGTTGTCACCATCAAGCTCCACTATATAAAGGACCCTCCCGACACGCTAAGGCTAGGCTCTCTGAACTCTCGACTCTCTAAGCTCTCCTCCACATCTCTAAGCTCCGGAACTCATTCCGAGCACTCCATTACTGTTGGCCGGAAACTAACTTGACCGTCGGAGGGTCCTGCCGGAGCCACCACCCCACCGGTTTCGAACGGAACTTCATTTTGCAGGTCCCCGACGGCGCTCAGCGGCCTCGATTTCGGCGACCTCCGGCGGCGACGGATTTCTGCACCAACATGCCCCTAGAAGTGTATTACAAGTGTCAGTCAATTCTGACTTTTAGGGCACATATATCTAATAATAAGTACTCTCGTCGTTCAAAATGTCAGACCATATCATTTTTCACTTTGAACTCGAGAGTGGGGGGCAATTATTGAGCATAATGATTTTTGCATCCATACATTGATCCACAATCAGCAACACTGATGGATAATCGGTGCCACCGACCAAGCGATGGACTATGAATCGATTGATTGTTGGCTTCATCGATTAAACATCAATTAATTTGGCACCCAACATATAATAGATGAATCATCCGACCAACCGATTGATAATCGGTTCTATTTAACCGATTGTCAATCGGGTCTTTTCATCTGACTGATAATTGGCTCATCGACTTTCAACTTTCAATCGACTACCTAAATAGAATGACTCTAAACATCGATAAACAGTCGAATGCCGACACATAATTGGCACAATCAATATATAGTCGGTACGACTTATATTCACGCTGCATGACATGCATAACGGTCTCCACGATCAAATAATGAGCAATAACTGCTCCTTTAATACTAAAATAAGCGGGATCCCACGACTCTCAATTGTTATAGATGGTTACTATTACATTTTTCTATAAACGGAAGGTATACCAAATCCTTTGGTAAGAAAATCTGGGCTAGAACTCTTCTTATTTTCATTTTCATTATCCTATTCATCAATCCTCCATTGACTTAGGCATTGGAGGATCCCCACCGGAAACATTTTCGGCTAGTGTGGACTGTTTCTTGCAAGTGTTTTGAACCGGCAACAGGCACATCAGAGAATTGACTGCAACAACCTTAATTATTTGATTAAAAATATTATATTTAGTCCATTAAATTGTGTCTTAAGCAATTAATGCTATAATATTTTGGTTATTGATTATTCATTACTTCCCTTTATAAAAACAAATAGCGTCCGTAATATGAATCAAAAAATTTACGCCAAATAATCCCAATAGTGGCTGGAATGGTAAATACTTGCCTTGTTGTCACGACAACAGTAAATAATGGTTTCCATGTTGTTGATCTACGATACCACCAGCATCAATCGAATATTAAATATAAAAGGAAGGCCAAGTATTGCTGTGTGGGAATCGATATTTTTTTTTTTTTTTTTGAGAAATAGACTCTCTCCTAAGCTTCCAAGTATTTGATGTCGATCGGTGGTGTAGCTTGCGTACGCTGTTAATGGAACAGTCCACTCATGATAGAGAAATGAAGTGTTTTTATTGCATTATTGATGTTGCTAGCGCTTGTCACATGCGAGCCACCCACCATTGACTTTTATAAAGAAGTAGATATTGTCTACTCTTCCTGATGCGTGATCCTTACTTTATATCATCTTTTCTAGCATGCATTGACTTTGTAAAAAATAAGATTGTTGACGCAAAAATTGATCATCATCGGAGTCCTACAAAATAAAGTTTCGTCTGAAGTCGGTGGAGAGGTGGCTCCGATAGGACCCTCCGACGATCAAGTTAGCTCTGACCAACAAGAATGGAGTGCTCAGAATAAGTTCCGAAGCTTAGAGAAGAAAAGGAGAACTCAGAGATTAGAGAGGTTAGCGTATCTGGAGGGTCCCTTTTATAGCGGAGCTTGATGGTGACAGCTACAGCCGCATGCTGGTGGGCCGCTCGAAGTTTGGCGGAGTCAATCTCTCGGGGAGGTGCCGTCTACAGTGGGTTGATGGTGACAGCTGCAGCCGCATGCTGGCAGGCCGCTCGAGGTTCGATGGAGTCAGTCTCTCAGAGAGGTACCGTCTGCGGTGGGTTGATGGTGATGGTTGCAGAGCTTGCAACAGACTAATGGTGATGGCTGCAGAGCCAACTGAATGAAGAGTTGAAGGTCTTCGACATGAGCCCATTTCGGAGGAGTTCGGACTCCTGAGGAGAAAGCTCGAAAGGAGTTCGGCTCCCATAGGAATCTGGCTGGAAGTGGGCGGCTAAGGCTCGATCGCTGGGAAGTTCGGTAGAAATTCGGTTGGTGAGAAGTCCGGCTCCTGAAGAGATCCGGCCGGAAAGGAAGCTTAGAGGGAGTTCGGCTTCCCCAGGCGCCTGGCTGTAACGATGCGGAGAGAGTTCGGCTCTTGCGGGAGCCTGACTGAGGCTCGATGGCTGAGTTCGGCTAGAGCCCGACTGATGGGACTCCAAGGAGCTCGGCCGCTAAATAGCTCGGTCGACTGAAGGAGTTCGGTCCAGATGTTGGGAGTCCGAAAAAGCTCGGCGGTCGAGGAGTCCGAAGAAGCTCGGCCGCTAAGTAGTTCGACCTGCTAAATGGTTCGAAGAAGCTAAGCCGCTGGGGGTTCGGCTAAAACCCGGCTGCTGGAGTTCTTCCGTGGCTACTGGTGTTGAGTATCGAACTGGACTTTGACAGGAGAGGGGTTTATCCCCAACAGTAGCCCCCCCACTCCCGAGTTCAAAACTCGAAGGAAGGGAGTGCAGAAAAGGCGACTGCCGAAGTCTTCTTCTGGGCTCCGTGCTGGTTCAGCTCGAAGCTTGGGGGGATCTCATCTTCAGCTAAAGTTGATGTCGAAGTTGAGGCCCGAGGGAGATCTCATCTCCTGCCGTGGTTGATATGGGTGCTCGGGAGAGATCTGATCTGCTATCGGGGTTGTCTCCGATCTTGCTTCTGGCCGAGGTTGTCTCGGTCGCTCGTGAGAGATCTCATCTCTGATCGAGGTTGTCTCGGAGGCTCTAGCCGAGGTTGTCACGGACCTTATCCCTAGCCGAGGTTGACTCGATCGCTCGGGAGAGATCTTATCTCTAGCCGAGGTTGATTCTCTGGAGAGATCTTATCTCTGGCCGAGGTTGTCGCGGATCTTATCCCTAGCCGAGGTTGACTCGGTCGCTCGGGAGAGATCTTATCTCTAGCCGAGGTTGATTCTCGGAAGAGATCTTATCTCTGGCCGAGGTTGTCGCGGACTTTATCCCTAGTCGAGGTTGACTCGGTCACTTGGGAGAGATCTTATCTCTAGCCGAGGTTGATTCTCGGGAGAGAACTTATCTCTGGCCGAGGTTGCTCGGGAGAGATCTTATCTCTAGCCGAGGTGGTCGCTCAGGAGAGATCTTATCTCTGGCCGAACTTCTCGGGAGAGATCTTATCTCTAGCCGAGGTGGTCGCTTGGGAGAGATCTTATCTCTAGCCGAGGTTGATGCTCGCGTTAGGACGAGGTTCTCCTCCTGTTCCTAATCGAGGTTGTTCAACGATCGCTCGGGAGAGATCTTATCTCTAGCCGAGGTTGATTCTTGGGAGAGATCTTATCTCTGGCTAAACTTCTCGGGAGAAATATTATCTCTAGCCGAAGTGGTCGCTCGGGAGAGATCTTATCTCTGGCCGAGGTTGTCGCTCGCGTTAGGATGAGGTTCTCCTCCTATTCCTAATCGAGGTTGTCAACGGTCCGCTCGGGAGAAATCTTATCTCTAGCCGAGGTTGTCGCTCGCGTTAGAATGAGGTTCTTCTCCTGTTCCTAACCGAGGTTGTCAACGATCGCTCGGGAGAGATCTTATCTCTAGCCGAGGTTGATTCTCTCGGAGAGATCTTATCTCTGGCTGAACTTCTCAGGAGAGATCTTATCTCTAGCCAAGGTGGTCGCTCGGGAGAGATCTTATCTCTGGCCGAACTTCTCGGGAGAGATCTTATCTCTAGCCGAGGTGGTCGCTCGGGAGAGATCTTATTTCTGGCCGAACTTCTTGGGAGAGATCTTATCTCTAGCCGAGGTGGTCGCTCGGGAGAGATCTTATCTCTAGCCGAGGTTGATGCTCGCGTTAGGACGAGGTTCTCCTCCTGTTCCTAACCGAGGTTGTCAACGGTCGCTCGGGAGAGATCTTATCTCTGGCCGAACTTTCTCAGGAGAGATCTTACCTCTAGTCGAGGTAGTCGCTCGGGAGAGATCTTATCTTTGGCCGAGGTTCTCGGAAGGATCTTATCTCTGGCCAAACTTCTCGGAAGAGATCTTATCTCTAGTCGAGGTGGTCGCTCGGGAGAGATCTTATCTCTAGCCGAGGTTTGATGCTCTCGTTAGGACGAGGTTCTCCTTCTGTTCCTAATCGAGGTTGTCAACAGTTGCTTAGGAGAGATCTTATCTCTAACTGAGGTTGATTCTCGAGAGAAATCTTATCTCTGGCCGAACTTCTCGGGAGAGATCTTATCTCTAGCCGAGGTGGTCGCTCGAGAGAGATCTTATCTCTAGCCGAGGTTGATTCTCGGAAGAAATCTTATCTCTGGCCGAGGTTCTCGAAGAGATCTTATCTCTGGCCGAACTTCTCGAGAGAGATCTTATCTCTAGCCGAGGTGGTCGCTTGGAAGAGATCTTATCTCTAAATCGAGGTTGATGCTCGCGTTAGGATGAGGTTCTCCTCCTATTCCTAATCGAGGTTGTCAATGGTCGCTCGAGAGAGATCTTATCTCTAGCCGAGGTTGATTCTCGAGAGAGATCTTATCTCTGGCCGAGCTTCTCGGGAGAGATCTTATCTCTGACCGAGGTGGTCGCTCGAGAGAGATCTTATCTCTGGCCGAGGTTGATGGTCTTTGATCTACTCGTGTTAGGACGAGGTCTTCCTCCTGTTCGACGACTATTGACTGCTTCTTTCCCTGTCATTACATAGTTTTGGCGCCCAAAAATAATATACTATTGAAAGGGAAGAACTTTATTGAAAGGAAGTTACTGACAATGTTTTCCCGAATTCTTTGTGATTCAGGGTCATGGTAGCATTGTTCCACCGTGCTTCTTCATGCGAACGACCTTTTCTATCTCATGCTGGCTTCTTCACTTTGAAGCATGCTTCTCTTGGCTTCGACGCTGGGTCCTGGGGTAACGTTGACGACATCGTGAGGCGGCCGACCTTATCGTTTCTTGTTATGGCAGCGCCCTTCACCGATGAATTTACCCAGCCGCCCCTTTCTAACGAGCTCCTCGATTTCATCTCGGAGCTGGATGCACTCCTCAATGTCGTGGCCGTGGTCGCGATGGTAGAGGCAGTACTTGCTTCGATCACGCTTGTTTGGGGGAGACCGTAACCCTTCTGGTCTTGGCAGTTGGTTCTTAACTTCGGTGAAGATCTGAGTTCGAGGAGCATTGAGGGGGGCATAGTCACAAAATCTTTTGGGAGCAGGGCTTCTTCGCGCTTCTCTGTAAGCTCGAGGAGTTCGGACCCGCCTGCTACCAGAGGGAGTCCGTGAGCGTGGCCGAACTTCATTCGGCTCCCCATTGCCTGCCAGCCGCTCCCTTAAGGCTTTTTCGTCCTTCAACTTGAAGGCTTCTTCCATACGGGCGTATCTCTCGGCCCGAGCCAGCAGATCGGGAAAGTCCCTAGGGTACTTTTTCTTCAGGGAGAATAGCAAGTTATTTTTCTGAAGGCCGTCCTTGAGTGCGGCCATCGCGACAGACTGGTCCAAGTCCCAGACTTTCAATGCCGTGGCGTTAAATCGGGTGACGTAAGCCCGGATGGATTTTCCTTGCTTCTGCTTGATGTTCATCAGAAAATCTAAACCTCGGCTCGGTCGTCGGCTGCTGATGAAGTGGGCCGCGAACTGACTGCTTATCTGGTCAAAAGAGAAGATCGTACTTAGCCTCAACGCCGAGTACCAGTTCCTCGCTGCTCTTTTTAAGGTAGATGGAAAAGCTTGGCACAGCATGGCATCTGAAGCACCGTGAAGCAGCATCATGATTCGGAAGGCCTCCAGATGATCAACCGAATCAGAGGCCCCATCATAACTTTCAAGTTGAGGGAGCTTGAAGTTCGACGGGACGAGCTCTTACATTATTTGGAGGGAGAAAGAGGGATCGGCGCAGTCGTCGGCATGATGAGCTGAGGCGACATGGTCGAGCTCTTCAATCTGTCGGTCCATCTTCCGCAGTCTGTGATCGAGGACGTCGTCTCAGTTGCAGATCTTGAGGGTCTTTCGGCTATAAATGGGGAAGGTCTCCCCGAGAAGAGAATCATGACCCGAACACGGATCCTCATCTTTCTGCTTCCCCTTCTCAAGAGCGATGGGTGCGTTTGCCTTAGTACTCTTCCTTGGGGTCGGTTTTCGATATTCCGATGGTGTGTTTCCTGGTGGAGTCGCCACCGGGGGCTGCTGCATAGCCTGCAATGCCTCCGTGAGGCCACGGACCTATCGGACAAGCAGGTCGAACTGCTTCACATCCACCGTGGGTGTGGGTTGATCCTGAGCCGTCGGGGCTGAAGACAGATCCAGATGGGATCGGGCCGTGGAGGCCGTCGAGCGTCGTGCCGAAGCTCTCCTGGATGGCATTTTCTCTTTGGGAGAGAAAGGGAAGATCTCCGGAGAGGGAAGAGAAAAGTCGTCGTCGAGCACTCCTTTAAGAATAAGGGGACCTCGGAGGTTCGAGCCCCCCTTCCTCTAGCGCCAATCTGTTGACGCAGAAATTGATCGTCGTCAGAGTCCTGCAAAATAAAGTTCCGTTCGGAGTCGGTGGGGGGGTGGCTCCGGCAGGACCCTCCGACGATCAAGTCAGCTCTAGCCAACAAGAATGGAGTGCTCGGAATGAGTTCCGGAGCTTAGAGAAGAAGATGAGAGCTTAGAGATTAGAGAGGTTAGCGTATCTGGAGGGTCCCTTTTATAGCGGAGCTTGATGGTGACAGCCGCAGCCGCGTGCTGGCGGGCCACTCGAGGTTTGGCAGAGTCAGTCTCTTGGAAAGGTGCCGTCTGCGGTGGGTTGATGGTGATGGTTGCAGAGCTTGCGGCGGACTGATGGTGATGGCTGCAGAGCCAGTCGAATGAAGAGTTGAAGGTCTTCGACGTGAGCCCATTTCGGAGGAGTTCGGATTCTTGAGGAGGAAGCTCGGAAGGAGTTCGGCTCCCGTAGGCGTCTGGCTGGAAGTGTGCGGCTAAGGCTCGGCCGTTGGGGAGTTTGGCAGGAACTCGGTTGGTCAGAAGTTCGGCCCCTGAAGAGATCCGATCGGAGAGGAAGCTTGGAGGTGAGTCCAGCTCGAAGAAGTCCATCCGCAGGCATTTGGCTGTCCAGCTCCCGAAGAAATGCCGACGCGGGAGCTTGGAGAGTTCAGCTCTTGCGGGAGCCTGACTGAAGCTCGGCGGCTGAGTTCGGCTAGAGCCCGACTGATGGGAGTCCAAGGAGCTCGACCGCTAAGTAGCTCGATCGGTTGAAGGAGTTTGGTCCGGACGCTAGGAGTCCGAAAAAGCTCGACGGCCGAGGAGTCCGAAGAAGCTTGACCGCTAAGCAGTTCGGTTGGCTGAACAGGTTTGAAGAAGCTCAGCCGTTGGAGGTTCGGCTAAAGTTCGACTGCTGGAGCTCTTTTGTGGCTACTGATGCTGAGTATCGAATTGGATTTCGATAGAAGTGGCATTTATCTTCAATAAAGATGATATAGAATCTTGCTCTTATGATAATGATATGATGAGTAATCAATTCCAACCCCTTGGACGGGCTGCCATTTTAGCATCAGTTGACCGAACATTTTGATCTCTTCTAGCCCTTCTTCTTCAATGATTATTTTATTCGTGAACTTGTATGCGGGTGTATATAAAAGTAAACATATATTGCCGTCTAATATGATTGAGTCATGCCAAAATTAGCGTTTTCAACCAGTGTCCTTCATTGAGTTGCAACTTCTTGGAGTTTTATCAAATACTTGCAATCAAAATAATTGCAAATTCAGCTTTTACTCCGTACGTTATTCGTGGCGGCAATAATTTCCCTAGCTACTAGATTAGTATCAATGACTCCTCGGATTTCCATGGAGCCAGTACGTCTAGCGAAGCATCTCATGGCGCCGCACTAGAATAACGCTTTACGCGTAAGTGTCCAATCAACTACTACACCTCAATGCACTTTAGAAAGTACAAGCAAGTTTTGGATTCAAATAATATTTTACCCCTATCCGCAACTCATCTATTAATATTTTTTAACATCAATCAGTTCATATTTTCACTTAGTTCCATCCAAGCATCATCCCGGTCAATTGATAACTTACCTAGGTTTGGATCCATCGAGTGATGATTGTCCTATAAAAGACTTACTTTCATCGATGACTCGATGACTCACTCTTCAACAAGCACTCATATCTTCAATGAATAAAGTATATTATAAATAATAAATATATGTCATTATAATAGTTATATAATATTAAATTTAAAAATTATTATTAAATAATTTTTATTATAAATAAATATTATATTCACTATTAGTATAATATTACATGGATAGTGAGACTTCCATCATCTTTCTCTCAAAATAATAATTACTGTCATGTTATAATAATCATATAATAATAAGATCACTATTATTATATTTATAACATCAATAAAATTGTTATAATGTTGTTATAAATCAAATTGTTAACATAACTATACATGACAATAGTTATTCAATGTTAATAAAATATAATATTTTTGAGAAAAAAATCTGATGAGGATCATAATTATAATACAATACAGTAATAAATATTGTATAATAATATTATAAGTCATGCTATAATAATTATTGCATTAATATAATAATAGCCATATGATAATATTGCTATGATGCATATAATAATAAAATATTATCATGATGTTGTCATAATTATTACTATAATCATTTCCATATCAGAACAACTAATATAATATAGTATATCCATATAATAATAATTATTGTAGCAATATGATAATAATAGCTTTTACAATATATAATACTATTGATATGATTAATTATTAAAATATATTAATATAATATTTTAAATTATATATGCATTCTATTTTAATATTATGTTATTTTTTTTATTTTAGAATAAATAATTTGGTAAAATAACACATTAAAAATATGTTATACTAATTCTAGCATATTATTATATTCTAATATTGCATTATGTAATATGACATAAATAATGCTATAATTATTTGATATTATGTTATAATACTATAAATATTTCTATATTGTGTTGTAACATCATAAATATTAATATCTTATATGTATAATATAATATAAAAATTATAATAGCATATAGCCTCAAGTAATTATAATAGTGATATATGTTTGCCTTTCTTATTCATCCAGGTGTGTCAAGGACCTTGTTGGCTAACGAAAATGACAAGTCAAATGACTATAATAAAAAAGCATGTAAACATATCATCAATAATGGATTAATCAGCTAAAGAGTAGTATGGATTTAGCATCTTGACTTTTAAAAGCTTTCACCATCATTATTATTCCATCATTTGAAGAAGATGGATTTGGATAGGGGTAGGAATATATCACTAGGCCATGATATTGAAAATTCTAAATTATAGTTACACCTAGAGTGGAAATTATTGGTAGATAAGAACTAAGATTAAGATAAAATGCATGGATTATCTGAAGATCCTTATAAAATATAATCTCCACTTTTCTATATAAAAGATAATAGTTGCCCACTCTATCACTTGCCACTTTTATTTCAGATGATTCTAATAACTGATGCTAGTTAACCTCCAACTACATATATTATCAGCACCGATAATCATATCTTTTTGATCTTGGTCTCTTCGAATATCTTATACCATATTGGCTGTTTTTTTTACTTTGGCCTATGGTCTTTTATACTTTTTAGAATATCTTAGGGTTGGTCATCTTGGTTTGCTCCTGCCAATCATTAGACTTCATATGCTTGGTGTTGTGATTGAGCTATTGGCTTACTCATCAGCATCCTAACCGAATTTCACATTTTCAGTCCGTACCACTGCAAATAGGATTTATAATAGCCCGACCCTATTATCCCAATAAGGATCACATGATTTTCATTGACCTTTAATTAATTTTGTTCGTGTCCCGGCCTCCAACTAAGTTATTGAGATAGAGTGTAAACATTATGATTCTATTATCAAGCTCGATTGGGGAGGGCTAGTTATGAAATGGTGAAAAATAGAGAAAAGCAGGAAGGAAGAAAGGCACCATCTATAGGAAGCTTGATGAAGGCTTGGGCCATGGGCCTATATACTATAAATTGAAAAATACTTTCTACATCATGGACGGTGTAACTCCGCGAATATCGTCCGTGGTGATTTACGAGCGCACAGGCCCAAAACGAAATTTTTTTTTCTCGAACACCACGTGTAGATCCCGCATGCTCGTGAATCACTACAGGCAGTGTCTGCGGAGCTACATCGTTTGCTATGTAAAAAGTATTTCTCCGAGAAAACATTTCAACAACTACTTCCCTTTAAACTACAACTAGATTTATCTAGACTATGGGTAAACACTTCCACAACTACTTCAAGAGTAAACACTTCAATAACTACTTCCCTTTGAACCCGTATCTCTTTCATCCAATATTTGTCATCCAGATTTATCAATGATCTTTCTAATAGAGATCGTTTAACCTTCTTCTGATTGCTTGTGAAAGTACAACATTCAAATACATTCTTTTGGATGTTAGCTTTACTCTGGTTGAGTTAAGTTAGGCCATGTTGGTTGGATCAAAATGCAGCATCTGGGGTCCCCTTGTAGCTAGAGGCATTTTATGTGGTTTAGTGTCAAAAGCTTATTTTATCAAGCATGTTTGAGACTTCAAGTAGGCATCATTAACAATTGATAAAAAGATGGAGCCATTTTGAAGTTGCGGATTGATTAAAAATTGATTTTTTAATGGTTAATTGTTTTCACCCTTCAGACATGGTAATATGATTAATTTAAAGTAAAAAGTCATAGGATCTCATGACTGACATGAAAACAATTATTTAGGTCATCATGAGCCATCCATAGGGCTGAAAATGGATTGAAAAAACTCCGACCGTATTCACATCTGCATTCAAATGAGACCGGATTTGGATATATATATTTCTCAATCCAATCAGATCTCGATACGGATCTAAATATTTAGCCTAAAAAATAGCTGGATATAGATACCGATCCAAATTTCTTATATATTTTGAATACGGATTCGGATATCCATATTATAGGAGTCTCTATTAATTTCATCTCAGATTCACATTGATAAATCTGCATCCATATCATTTTCTAAAACCCATCAACTGCGACCATGAGTCCATGACTCCCCAACTCCCCATCCCTTTCCCATCGCGATCCCTTTGAGAGGCGAAAGCGGTGGCTAGGGTTTCTTTCCTATTTTTCCACCATTGATGATGAGAGTTCTTTTCAACCGATGTTCGACAAGGAGCATCGATCTCCATGGCATCCGACGATGATATTCCTTCCTGACAGTATTTGATGATGAAAACCTTCCTAATGGCATTCGAAGACAAGTAGACGAACATCCTTCATGTTAGATGAGTGTCCTAGAAGCTAAATTGACGGACACTTATAAAATACATTCTAAAAATAATTTTATAATTTTAACTTAAAACTAATAAAAAAATTATTTTCTATCATATTATGTATTTAAAGTATTTGTGATACATCCATCGAGTTAACAGGCATGATAACATATATTCTCAAGAGTTGAGAATTTAAGGCATGTGCTATCATAATTAACTCATAAACTGCTTCCGATCGTAGGATCATCACGAGGATGGTGATCAATCCAAAAGATCGATGTACTATATTATTATTTTTTTAGGATTGATAAGTCTTGAGTCTATGATATGGAGATACTGAAATGAGAGTACAGGTACTTATTGAGAATAAAAGTACTGTGCGTGACCACCTGGAGTAGTCATAAGAAAGTCTACTTTCTCATCGATGACTAGCTCGATGCTGCAGTCGTGTATCTGATTTTTTGACCTAAGGTGCATTGACAGTTCACTTTAAGTGTGTTATAGTTTGACTACACCATAACTCGATCTCCTAGCCGTTCAGAATTTTGAGGTATATATTGGCTATAGCATGTTCCTTATAGGAATTGGATTGCACCAATAGAAAATTTATCAATCTCGATAGAGGAGGAGCAGTCCTATGATAATCATGAGATTGAGTTCTTAAACCCATGGCCATGGTAGTGTGAATTAATAGAAAGGAGTTTCTATTAAGATTTCACATCGGACTTGAATCAAATAATTTATTCATATGACGGATGTTAGGTCCGACGAGTTCAAGTTGATCTTGATCCTATCGAAGCTCATGAAAGAAAAATCCAATCATACAGGTAGCTGTACCAAGAGGTTCGTATTCGATTTTGATGTGTTACCATCATATACTGTTAGATATCATTGGTGGATTTTAGGATCAATTAGAATTATCTTGATGATCGATGATTCTAATTGGATGAATTAGAAGAGTTCTGATCCATCAAAAGATGTTTCGATGATGTCGATGATAGAGATCATGATATATTCCATTATCATATAGAACTGAACCTAACAAGATCACACAAATAAGGGTTTAGATCTGGATTTCATCAATTGGGCTAAGCTAGTTTGATTGATTTGGATTAGATCCAATTAGGTTCAAGAAAATCATGCTAGCATACGATTGGACCTGATTTTTTTTTTCTGTCATCATTCTGGTTCATCTCAATTGAGTCAAATTAGATTTAGCTCATCTAAAAATCATGTATGAATTTGTCTTGATCAGACCAGAGCTTATCCTGACCGGACCAGAGCTTATCCTAGCCTGATCAGGGCTTGTCTTAAAATCCAAGCAAGGGTGTCAGGATAAGGGCTTTTTGATCCGATCTTTGTAGTAATTGAGGGAGGAGGCATGTGCCTCCTAGACTTTATCTAAGGGCGCACGCCCCTAGGTGATTTTCATGAAATAAATGAGGGCACATGCCCCCTTTTGGCATGTGCCCATAGTGGATAAGGGTAAAGAGTTTGAAAGAGTTCAAACTCTAGGAGATTGTTTTATGCATCATGACTCCCTCTTATCCAAATTAAATCACGCCTACTTCTCCTCTATTTTGTGCGATAAAATTGAGGAATAATTAGAAGATGGCATGGGATTAAGGGAGGAGTCCTTCTTTAAGCAAACCAGTTGCTTGAAGCTCTAGGACTCCAGGGCGGCTCACAAGTCTATAAATAGACTTGTTGCCAAAGGTGTTTGGCATTGCAATTAATCCACGGTGAAGCCTTGTCCCTCTCTTCATCTCCATGCCCCCTCTCTGATCCTTTCCCTCTTCTCCATGCCCAAATAGGTTGGGCAAAATCAGCTTCAAAGGTCGAAGACTGTTGTTGCAAAGAACAAGTCAAGACGATCTCGATCGTAAGATGATTACGGTGCTACCAAAGATCAGATCATTGGTAAATCAGGACATCAGATCTGATCTTTTGAGATCAAATCTAGAAGGAGAAGGCATTCAGATATGATCTGAGTGGACTTTGGTAGAGGTCGGGCGCGTGCGCGGCTTGCATTGAAATCTCAAGCTTTATCAGATCATCGGCAGGATAATGGTTTACTCAAAAAGATAACATTAGATATTACTATTTTAATTTAATTTTAATTTTTTAAATTTAGATCAATCTAATCAAATTTGAGAACTCTTAGATCTAATTAAATCTTTAAAAAGAAATATAAAAATTTTATTTTAGATCTGATTAGATCAGAACGATCCTATGATAGGAACTAGAAGTTTCTTCAACTAGTATCAAAGCTGCGTTTGCAGTTCTAGATTTATTTTTAGATTTGATCTAATTTTTTTTTAATGATCTGATTAGTTAAGTTTCAGATATTGCATATGATATAATTAGATCTAAAATATATAGATGTGTTTAAATTTTTCATATGTATGCCATATGCGATGCATGTCTAGACTAGTTCTATAGTTCTATGCTATGAATAGTATAGATCTAAAAATTTTTATGATATAATCATTTAAATTTTTATTTTTAGATATTATATTAGATATAATCAAATTTGAAACTTATATTTAAATATTTTAAATTGATATATGTGATATATACAAAGCATGCGTAGTTTAGATCTTTAATCATATATGAGATATATGTGTTAGACTAAACTATTTTGTAATATAGTTCATATTTCTGATTAAGACATTCCTCTTGACCGTCCGATCATAAGAGTAAAAAAAATTTAAAGGCCCTCTCTTTTCATTCGATGGGATGCTCTTATGGCATGTAGGGGTGCTGCACGTTTATCCTTAACAAGAAATCAAAACTTATTTTTCTATAAAATTCTAAATCCTAAAATCCTAGGATATTTGATGCATGTTTTATTTTATGAATCCTTGAACTTAATTAAGAATTAAGTTTATGAAATTAATTAGATCTAAAAATTATGAATTTTTAGATCTAAGATATCTTCACAAAACATGAATTCGAATATGGGTAGCTCAATTAGGTTAAGCGGTTGATCAAATCGAATCAAGAGTTGGTTTGGTGGGATCAAAAGTACTTAATTTTGACCAGCCCAATAATTATAAGTCTTGGTCAAGGTCGACTTACAGTTACATGTGGTTGATCACTTAAAGATCTAATTTGGCTCCATGGTTCGAACCAGAATTATAGACTAATCTGATTAGTTCTGATCAGACAAGTCAATGTCTAAGATAAGTTTGGTAGATATGACTGGTGGTCTTTAATTGGGAGCTACTCGACCTCAATGCATTCACAATGAGTTAATAGCATATTCCTTCCATTGATCTTACTTATCTAGCCAATTGGGTCGATCCAATTTTGGAATGAGGTGGCTAACGATTTGAGCTAACCCATGCCATTAGGTTAGTTATAATCATTATGACTAAGTTGAATCTAAGATACCTAAATCAAATCTTTCTAAGAAAATATTAAGTCAATTGATCTTCCACCATTGTAGATGTGCGAGCCCTTCCCATGGTTGTTTATTCTCAACTAGATATAGTGGTTCAGTTGCACCAAAAAGATGCAACCACATCTATTAAACATTGAATTCTATGGATTGGAAGATGGATTGGGCTTAATATTTCGAATATGGTGAGGATCCCAATCAAAAATTCAGTTCATACAAATGGTGGGTTTGATTTAACTAAAAAGTAGAGCAATATTCCGGGCATGATGAGCTTCATGAATTAGAGATCAGGTTTGGGTGCACCATGTTTAGAGAAACATTGGATGAGAGTTGTCCATCCATTGGCTGACCCATTATCAATAATTGTTAGGTGAGGTGGTGAGTCAATCGATGGGACTACACCACCCACCAAAAATCTTTAATCATGGAGATTTTCTTATCTCTGCTAAGAGAGTGTAGGAATCTGTTGGGAATAAACCCCGCTTCCATCAAAGTTTAGTCTGACGCTTAGCATAATGCAATCGATAATCATGGAAGATCTTCAATCGAAAATTCTCTCCTAGCGACCGAGCCCAACCGAACTTTCCTAGTAGCCGAACTTCTTCCAAATTTTTTCTTCAGTCAGACTTCTATGGGAGCCAAACTCCTTCTGAATTTCTCCTTCAGTCGGGCTTCTACGAAAGCCGAACTCCTTTCGGATTCCTCCAGCAGTTGGATTCCTCGAAGAGTCGGACTTTTTCCAAACTCCTCCAGCAGTCGGACTTCTATGGGAGTCGAACTCCTTTCAATTTCTCCTTCAGTCAGACTTCTACGAGAGCCGAACTCCTTCGAAATTTCTCCAGCGGTCGGATTCCTCTAGGAGTCAGACTCCTTCCGAACTTCTCCAGTAGTCAGACTTCTATGAAATTCAAACTTCTTCTAGATTCCTCCTTCAGTCGGACTTCTACGGAAGCTGAACGCCTTCCGGATTTCTCTAGTAGTTGAATTCCTTCAGGAGCCAGACTCCTTCCAAACTCCTCCTCCAATTGGGCTTCTACGGGAGCCGAACTCCTCCTTCAGTTGGACTTCTATGGGAGCCAAACTCCTTCCGAATTTCTCCTTCAGTTTGGCTCCTACAAGAGCCGAACTCCTTCCAGCAATCGGATTCCTCTAGGAGCCGGACTCCTTCCGAACTCCAGTAGTCGGATTTCTTCAAGAGCCGAACTCCTTTCGAACTCCTTCAGGAGCCAAACTCCTTCCAGATTTCTTTAGAAGTCGGACTTCTTTCAAACTCTTCCAACAATCGAATTTCTTTAGGAGCCGAACTCCTTTCAAACTCCTCTAGCAGTCAGATTCCAACGGAAGCCGAACTCCTTTCGAATTTTTTCTTCAAACGAATTCCTACAAGCAATCCCACTACTGAACGATTACGATTATCATTTATCAGGATAGTTACGATTGTCATTTATCAGGATAGTTATGATTGGCATTTATCGAGATGATTACGATTGACATTTATCAAAATGATTACGACTGTTACAACAAGCTTCGTCTATAAAAAGGTATCCTCTAGATACATTTTCTCTAAGCTCTCTTCTCCTTCTCGAAACTCTGCCGAACTCTTTTTCGAGCACTCCATTTCTGTTGGCCAGAAGAGTTAACTTGACCATCGGAGGATCCTACCAAAGCCACCACCACCGACTTCAGACGAGACTTTATTTTGCAAATCACCAATGGCGACCTCGTCTTTCTCGACTCCAGCTTGATTTGACATCAACCAAATTCTGCACCAATAGAATTGGCACTAGAGGAAGGGCTTTCTCTGTTCCTAAGGTTTTCTTGATCTTAAAGGAGTGCTCGACGGCAATCTCTCTTCATTCTCTCTAGAGTTTTTTTCAAAAAAAATGCCTTCTAAGAAAGCTTCGACCAGACGATCAACGGCCTTTGCAGCCAGATCCCATCCAGATACATCCATTTTCATTTCAGCTTTGGTAACTCAAGCTCTACCTGCAGCCATGGTGGATGTGAAGCAGTTCAACTTGCTGATCCAACAAGTCCGCGGTCTCATGGAGGTGGTGCAGACCATACATCGATAGGCTCCGATGTAAATTCGATTGGAGCAGACTTTTTTGGAGCCCCATGATTCAATTGGAGAATGATCGATTTGGGTTAGCCAATCGATGACCTCTGAAAAGAAAAAATAGAGGATAGAGAGCCATAGCTCGAATCATGATTCAACTCCGAGGGAAGCTTTGCCCCAATTCTATCAAAAAACTCTGAAGATTAATGATCATGAAGATCTCCTCAATCAAAGGTTCCAAAAAATGAGCCGATTGATCGAAGAGCTCCATCATACTCTTCCCACACATAGTAATAATATTTGCACTGACCCTCCTTTTTTTTAGAAAATTATAAAAGAATCCATCTTGCCAAACTTCAAGCTTCCGTAATTTGAGAGTTACGATGGAACCACCAATCCGATCGACCATCTGAAGGCCTTTCGGATAATGATGTTGCTCCATAGTGCATCAGATGCTATTTAGTGCCGGACTTTTTCGTCTACCCTCAAGGAAGCTGCTAGGAACTAGTACTCGGTACTTAAGTCGGGTACCATCTTTTTCTTTGATTAAATGAGCCATCAGTTTGTGACTCACTTCGTCAGCAGTCGACGTCCGCATCGAGGTTCGAATTTTTTGATGACCATCAAGCAGAAGGAGAAAAAATTCATCCAGGCTTATATCACTCGATTTAATGCTGCTGCATTGGAGGTCCAAAATTTAGACCAATCCATCACCATGGCCACACTCAAGGATGGCCTTCAAAAGAATAATTTGCTATTCTTTCTGAAAAAAAATATCCTAGGAACTTTACCGATATGCTAGCTCAGGCTGAAGGTTATGCCCGAGCTGAAGAAGCCTTCAAGGCCAAGGACGATGAAGCCTTTGGTATGTAGCGAATCGATGAGCCGGATGGGCCCATCAAGAAAGAAAAGCTGAGTGAAGCTCGGCCATGCTCCCAAACTTTTTCTAAGTACAAGTGAGTCCGAACTCCTCCCCGGGCTCGGAGGCAGGGAAGCTTGGATAGAAGGGCACGGTGGGGTTCTCCACAATGAAGATTTCACAACTACGCTCTTTTTAATGCTTCAAAAACTCAAGTACTGATGGAAATCAGGGAGCAACTATCGAGATTGGAAAGGATGCATTCTCACCCTAGTAAGTACAATCCTAACAAGTTCTATCTTAATCATCGTGACCACAGTCATGACATTGAGGAGTGTATCTAACTCCAGGATGACATCGAGAAGCTCATCAGATGAGGCAGACTTGGCCGATTCCTGCAATGATGGCCTGAAGGGCGGAAAGATCGGTCGAGGGCATTGCTGCAGCCTGAGCCACCAAAGAGAGAGGATCAATAAGGAGATCGATCGCCTCTCGGCATCACCAACACTATCTTGGGAGAACTTCAGCAAGGAGAGGCCAACGGATCTGAGAGATCAGTAAAGAGATGGAGGACTGAAAAACCCATAATCTTCATTGAGGCGGATGCTTAGGGGGTCCAGTTCTCCCATAATAATGCGGTTGTAATCTCTTTAAACATAGCTGACTATGATGTACGCCGTACTTTGGTAGAAGCTCGAACGACGTATTATTTTATTGTACTTTCTCAAAAATATCCTTACTCAATAACCACTTGGAGCCTATGAACTCTCCGTTGATAGGCTTCACCGGTGATGCCATACCAATTGAGGGTATAATAACTTTGGCCATGACTGCAGGACAACGTCCGAAACTAGCTAAGGCATAGGTCGATATTTTAGTCGTAAGAACTCCGTCTGTCTATAATGCTATTCTCAGCCGACCTGGTCTAAATGCACTTCGGATGATGGTGTCCACTTATTATTTGAAGATGAAGTTTTCGACAAGTTATGAGATTGGAGAGATCGGGGGAGATCAAGCTCTGGCAAGGTACTGCTACTCAATTGCCCTACGAAAGAAAGCACAATCCGACCCTTATCCTGTTGATGGGCTAGATGTCCGCGATGACTTTTTCGAAGAACGGGGCAAGCCCTTAGAAGATCTTGTGACCATCCCCCTAAATGACGAAAATGCAGAGCATACGGTGCAAATTAGCTTCAATATGAAAGATGAAGTTTGGGAGTAGCTCATCGTCTTCTTACGGAGGAATATCGACGTCTTTGCTTGGGTTTCGATAGATATGTCTGGGATTGACATCGAGGTTATGGAACATCGACTAGCCATTGACCCCAAATATCGATCAGTGAAAGAAAGAATTCAAGGCCATGCACCAGAAAAGTAGAAGGTAATAGCAGAAGAAGTCGATAAGCTTCTCAACGTCAAATTTATTCGAGAAGTCAGCTATCCAACTTGGGTTTCAAATATGGTTATGGTCAAGAAAGTCAACGACAAATGGAGGATGTGCATCAACTTTAAGAAGTTAAACAAGACTTGCCCAAAAGATAGCTATCCACTACCTAGGATTGATCAAACTAGTAGACACAACCTCGGGCCATGAGCTTCTCACTTTCATGGATGTCTTCTTCGGTTATAACCAAATATGGATGATGTCAGAGGATGATGAGAAATCTACTTTTGTGACTGACCGTGGTCTTTATTGTTACAGGGTTATGCCCTTTGGACTCAACAATCCAAGGGCAACTTACCAGCATCTGGTCAACAAGATCTTCAAGGAGCAGATTGGCCGCAATATGGAGGTGTACGTAGATGACATGCTCATCAAAAGTCGAGCTTCTATAAACCACCTTGTTGATCTCGAAGAGACCGTCAGTGCACTCAGGAAGCATAAGATGAAGCTGAATCCGACCAAGTGCGTCTTTGGTGTGACCTCTGAAAAGTTTCTGGAGTTTATGGTGTCGAAGCACGGAATTGAAGCAAATCCAGAGAAAATCTAAGCCATTCAAGAGATAACCGCTCCAAAGATAATCAAAAAAGTTCAACGCTTGACTGGAGAAGTAGCGTTCCTAAATCGCTTCATCTCAAGATCGGTCGAGCGATGCATGCCCTTCTTCCAAGTTTCCAAATAATTAAAGAATTTCTGCTGGATGACAAAATGCCAATGGATATTTAAGGAGCTTAAAAACTATCTCGGCTCGCCCCCACTGCTAGCAAAGCTCAAATCTGGAGAAGAATTATTCTTGTACCTAGTGGTCTCTCCAGCGGCCTTGGCAGCAGTCCTAGTCAAGGAAAAAGCAAAGATACAGCGGTCGGTCTACTATATAAGCCAGATCCTATGGGATGCAGAGATCAGGTACTCTAAAGTTAGAAAAATTAGCTTACTCACTTCTAATTACTGTTAAGAGGCTCTAATCTTACTTTCAGGGGCACACCATAACGGTCCTCATGGATCAACCAATAAAGATAGTCCTTCAGCAAATGGACGGTTCTAGGAGAATCGCAAAATGGACAATCGAGCTTATAAAATTCGATATCAATTATTGACCCTAGCCATCAATCAAAATTCAGATATTAGCAGATTTTATTGTGGAATGTACCATTTTTGATGATGCCGAGCTTGAACAGAATAAGACTAACACTCTACTGTCGCAATCGAGCCCCCCTGAAGAGACAGTCGACCTTTTCAAAGATTTTTGGGCTTTGTACGTGGATGGTTCATCCAACTCTGTTGGAGCGGATATGGGGTTGGTCTTAGTCAGCCCCGAGAGAGTCGTTGCCAAGTATGCACTATGCTTCGAATTTTCTATGACTAATAATGGGGCCGAGTATGAAGCGCTGATCGCTGGATTAAAAATAGCAAGAGAATTAAAAGTAGATCGACTTCAAGTCTACAATGATTTTTAATTAGTAGTCGGCCAAGTTAGTGGCAGCTATAAAATGCGGAAGGAAAGTATGATGAAATACCTTAAGAAAGTAAATGACTTGACTCCAGCCTTCAGCTGTTTTGACATTCAATAGGTTTCGAGGGTAGAAATGTAGTTCGGCCGGGCAGAGGTGGCCAACTTGGAGAGGAGGTCGGCCCTTGTATTCCCGGTCCTTGGGATGTGCCGAATGTCGAAGCTGTCGAAGGCTGGTATTAAGTTCTCACCTTTCCCGAGGTACATCACCATGCTTTCCTCCCGCGCCTCGTAGCTGCTGCCGACCTGACCGACCACCAACTGGGAATCGCTATAGACTTGAAGCCGACCCACCTTCAATTCCCTGGCTATCCGCAGCCCGGCTATCAGCGCTTCATACTCGGCCCCATTGTTGGTTGTGGGAAACTCGAAGCGCAATGCGTACTCGGTGACGATCCCCTCGGGGCTAACCAGGACCAGCCAGCGCCCCGCCTAGAGTTGGATGAGCCATCCACGTGCAGAACCCAGGCGCCTTCAAGGAGGTCGGCCCTTTCTTCAGGGAAGCTCGACCGCCACAGCTCGGCTTCATCGGGGCCTGGTCTCCCACTGATGATAGTCTCGCTTGATTCAAGCTCGGCTTCAACTGGTGCGGTGCATTCCAGCACGAAGTCCGCCAGTATCTGAGCCTTGATCGATGGCCTGGGCCGGTAATTGATGTCGAACTCCGTGAGCTCGATCGCCCATTTGGCGATTCTTCCTGAAGCGTCCGCGCGGTGGAGGACGGCTCTTAATGGTTGGTCCGTGAGGACCGTGATAGTATGCTCCTGAAAGTAAGGTCGGAGCTTCCTGGCTGCGATCAGAAGACAGTAAATCAGTTTTTCTAACTTGGAGTACCTGGTTTCCGCGTCCCTCAAGGCTCGGCTCACGTAATAGACTGGTTGTTGCGCCTTCGCATCTTCCCTGACCAGGACAGCCGCCAGGGCCATTGGAGAGACAGCTAGGTATAGGAGTAGCCCTTCTCCAGGTTCGGGCTTTGCCAGCAGTGGAGGCGCGCCGAGGTAGTTTTTAAGCTCTCCGAATGCCTGTTTGCACTCCGCTGTCCAGCAAAAATCTTTCGATCGCCTGAGGACCTGGAAGAAAGGCAGGCACCGCTCGGCCGACCTTGAGACAAAGCGGTTCAAGGACGCCACCTTCCCAGCCAGGCGCTGAACTTCCTTAATTGTTTTCGGGGCAGTCATCTCTTGGATGGCTCGGATTTTCTCGGGATTTGCCTCGATTCCGCGCCTCGACACCATGAATCCTAAAAATTTTCCGGAGGTCACGTCGAAGGCGCATTTGGTCGGGTTCAACTTCATCTTGTGCCTCCTAAGCGCGCCGAAAGTTTCTTCAAGGTCGGCGAGGTGGTCTGTCGAGGCTCGGCTTTTGACCAGCATGTCGTCCACGTACACCTCCATGTTGCGGCCGATCTGCCCTTGAAGACCTTGTTGACCAAGCGCTGGTAGGTGGCTCCTGCATTCTTGAGTCCGAAAGGCATGACCCTGTAACATAGAGACCTCGGTCAGTAATAAAGGTGGTCTTCTCTTCATCCTCGAGCGCCATACGTATCTGGTTATAACCAGAAAATGCGTCCATAAAAGTGAGGAGCTCGTAGCCGAGGTTGCGTCCACCAGCTGATCGATCCTCGGCAGGGGGTGCTGTCCTTTGGGCAGGCTTTGTTCAACTTCTTGAATCGACGCAATCCTCCATTTGTTGTTTGCTTTTTTGACGAGGACCCACGTTCGAGACCCAGGTCGGATAGTGGACCTCCCGGATGAGTCCAGCTTTAAGGAGTTTATCCACTTCTTCGGCTACCGCCTTCTGTCTTTCTGGGGCTTGGCGGCGTAATTTTTCTCTGACGGGTCGGTGCCTTGGGTCGATGGCCAGCCGATGTTTATGACATCGGCGTCGATCCCTGTACATCCGCTGGGGCCCAGGCGAAAACGTCTGCATTCCTTCTGAGGAAAGCGACGAGCTGTCCCTTGACCTCGGCCGCTAGGTTGGAGCCGATCCGCACCTCATGCCCCGGGTCTCCATCGCGTAAGGACACAGGGACGAGGTCTTCCGCAGGTTCGCCCCGTTCTTCAGTGAGGTCGTCGCGGACGTCCAGTCCGTCAACAAGGCAAGGGTCGGGCTGGTCTCCCTCGCGCAGGGCGATTGATAGCAGTACTTTGCAGGCTTGGTCTCCTCTGACTTCGCCGACTCCATGGCTCGTCGGGAATTTCATCTTTAAGTAGTAGGTTGACACTACCGCCCGTAGCGCGTTAAGGCCTGGTCGCCCAAGGATGCATTATAGGCGGACGGGGTCCTCACGACAAAGAAGTCGATCCGCGCCTTGGCCGATTTTGGGGATTGGCCCGCCGTCACCGCCAAAGTCACCATGCCTTCGATCGGAACGGCGTGTCCGGCAAATCCCACCAGGGGGGAATTTACAGGTCCTAAGCGGGTGTCAGGTAGGGACATTTTAAGAAGGCATCGTAAAACAATATGTCCGCCGAACTCCCATTATCACCAAAACGCGGCGTACATCATAATCAGCACGTTTAAAGAGATTACAACCGCGTCGTTATGCGGAAATCTGATCCCCTGGGCGTCTGCTTCGGTGAAGGTCACGGGCTCCGAGGTCCTCTGCCTCTTTGCCGATCCCTCGGATTCGTCGGTCTTTCCCTGCTGCGGTCCTCCCGAGATGGTGTTAATGACGCCAAGAGACGGCCGGTCCTCCTGCCGATCTTCCCCAATCGGCGGCAACATTCTCGGCCGATCTTCCTGCTCTTTAGATCGTTTCGTAGGAATCGCCAAGCCTGCCCCGCCGGACCAGCTCTCGATTTCGTCCTGGAGCTGGATGCACTCCTCGGTATCGTGACCGTGGTCACGGTGGTAAAGGCAGAACTTGTTGGGGTTGCATTTTCTGGGATGGGAACGCATCCTCTCCGGCTCCGGAAGTCGTCCCTTGATCTCCAGCAGCACCTGAGCCTTCGGGGCGCTGAGGGGGGCGTAGCTGTGAAAACGCCGTCGGAGGGGAGAACCTCGGCGCGGGGAGGGACCTCGTCGCGAGGGAGAACCTCGGCGCCGGGGGGAACTTCGGCGTCGGGTGGGACTTCGGTGCCGAGGGGAACTTCGGCGCGCCCTTCCGTCAGTGTCTTCCCGCCCCCGAGCCTGAGGTGGAGTCCGGGCACGCCCGCGACCAGGGGGAGTTCGGGAACGCGGCCAGGCTTCGGTGCGCTTTCTTTCCTCGGCAGGCCTTCCCGCTCTGCCCACTCGTCGCTTATCGCGAGCTTCACCATCCTTGGCCTCGAAAGCCTCTTCTGCCCGGGCATAGCTTTCGGCCCGAGCAAGCATGTCAGCGAAGTCCCTGGGATATTTCTTCTCCAGGGAAAACAGCAGGTCATTCTTCTGAAGGCCGCCCTTGAGGGCGGCCATAGCAACTGATTGGTCCAGGTTTCGGACTTCCAGCGCGGCAGTGTTGAACCGGGTGACGTAAGCCCGGATGGGTTCCCCTTCTTTTTGCCTGATGGCCAACAGGGAATCCGAGCCTCTGCGCGGCCGTTTGCTGCTGACGAAATGGGCCACGAATTGTTGACTCATTTGGTCAAACGACAGGATGGTGCCCGGCTTAAGCGCCGAGTACCAATTCCTAGCCGCTCCCTTGAGGGTAGAAGGGAAAGCCCGACACAAAATGGCATCAGGCGCGCCATGGAGTAACATCGTCGTCCTGAAGGCCTCCAAATGGTCGACCGGGTCAGTGGTCCCATCGTAGCTTTCGAAATGCGGGAGCTTGAAGTTCGGTGGTACCTGTTCCTGCATAATTTTCTGTGAGAAGGGAGGATCAGTGCAAATATCGTTACCGCGGGAGGAAGGAGTATGACGAAGTTCTTCTATGCGCCGTCCCATCTCCATGAGCCTTCGGTCCAGGAAATCTTCGCGATCCTTAATCCCCGAGGTCTTCTCGTGGAAAGGGTGCGAAGCTTCTCCCTGGGTTGAGCCGCGGTCCGAGCAGGGGCTCTTTGACGGCCGCCCCTCCCTCCCGAGGGCCGGAGGTTGGGTAGCCCACATCGGTCGCTCTTGGACTGGATTCCCGGGCTCCGGGGAACCCCGCGCCGGTCGAGTGGGCGCTGGACCTCGCGAATGCGTGGCTTGCACTGCCTGCACCGCCTCCGTAAGATCGCGGACCTGCTGGGCAAGCAGGTCGAACCGCTCCGCATCTACCGCGAGTACGGAGCGGGCCCGTGTCGCCGGGGCCGGAGTGGGAGCGGACGGACCCGAACGGGATCGGGCCGCGGAGGCTGCCGACCTCCGGGTCGAGGTTCTCCTGGGAGGCATTTTTCTTTTCAGAAAAGAAATACTGAAGAGGGAGGAGAGAGATCCGAAGCAGGGGAGGGAAATCGACGCCGAGCACTCCTTGAAGAACAAGGGAACCTCGAAGGTTCAATCCCTTGTTCCCACAGACGGCGCCAATCTGTTGGTGCAGAAATCCGTCGCCGCCGGAGGTCGCCGCAATCGAGGCCGCTGGAAGCCGCCGGGGACCTGCAAAACGAAGTCCCGTCCGAAACCGGTGGGGTGGTGGCTCCGGCAGGACCCTCCGACGGTCAAGTTAGTTTCCGACCAACAGTAATGGAGTGCTCGGAATGAGTTCCGGAGCTTAAAGATGTGGAGGAAAGCTTAGAGAGTCGAGAGTTCAGAGAGCTTAGCCTTAGTATGTCGGGAGGGGTCCTTTTATAGCGGAGCTTAGTTGAGGGTGACGGCTGTGCCGTCTGGTAGAGAGTCGTCGGGCAGCATGGAGTTTGGTACGGAGAGGAAGGCGTCGTCCGGTAGGTCGTGGGAGCCATACCGGCGAGCAGTCGGCCACATGGAGTCCGGTACGGAAAGGAAGGCGTCGTCCGGTAGATCGTGGGGCCATACCGGCGAGCAGTCGGCCACATGGAGTCCGGTACGGAGAGGAAGGCGTCGTCCAGTAGATCGTGGGAGCCATACCGGCGAGCAGTCGGCCACATGGAGTCCGGTACGGAAAGGAAGGCGTCGTCCGGTAGATCGTGGGGCCATACCGGTGAGCAGTCGGCCACATGGAGTCCGGTACGGAGAGGAAGGCGTCGTCCAGTAGATCGTGGGGGCCATACCGGCGAGCCGTGGGCACATGGAGTCCGGTACGGAGAGGAAGGCGTCGTCCGGTAGATCATGGGGCCATACCGGCGAGCCGTGGGCCGCATGGAGTCCGGTACGGAGAGGAAGGCGCCGTCCGGTCTTGCTGCAGGTGACGGTTCATCCAACGGAGTTCGGACTTGCAACGGAGTTCGGTCGAAGGGGAAGCTGGGGGAGTTCGTCTGGCTGAAGGGTCGGCCATCTGTAGAGTTCGGCCGCTGAGAGGCCCGAAAAAGCTCGGCTGGCCAATTGAAGGACTTCGGTTGCTAGTTGGTTCGTCAGGGCTCGCTGAGGAGTTCGGTCGCCTAGGGTCGGTCCGAAGGAGTTCGGCCGTGGGAAGTCCGAAGGAGTTCGGCCGTGGGGTCCGAAGGAGTTCGGCTGCATGGACTCGGCGGTGGGGTCGGTCCGAAGGAGTTCGGCTGCATGGACTCGCCTGGGGTCCGAGGAGTTCCTGCATGGACTCGGAAGGAGTTCGGCTGCACGGACTCGCCTGGGGTCGGCCCGAAGGAGTTCGGCCGTGGGAAGTCCGAAGGAGTTCGGCCGTGGGGTCCGAAGGAGTTCGGCTGCATGGCTCGGTCCGAAGGAGTTCGGCGGTCCGATTCGGGCACGTGGGGTCCGAAGGAGTGGGCCTTCGCCTGGGGTCCGAAGGAGTTCGGGCATGGGCTCTGGGGTCGGTCCGAAGGAGTTCGGCTGAAGGGAAAACCCGGGAGGAGCTCGGATGGCCGAACGGGCGTCTGGGAGGAGTCCGTCTCCTGAAGAAGTCCAGCCGCTTGGAGTCCAAGGAGCTCGGCCGTCAGGAAGTTCGGCTGGCGGTGGGAGTTCGTCCTCTAGGCAATTCGGCCCGGACCTTGGTGCAGGGGAGTTCGGCCTCTAAGCAGTTCGGCCGTGGGGTCCGAAGGAGTTCGGCTGCATGGGCTCGCCTGGGGCTGAAGCTCTTCAGCAGCTACCGGTTACATCGGGCTGAGCGTTGGGCCGGGCTTCGGCAGGAGCGGGATTTATCCCCAACAACAAGGATTGGCTCCGAAACTTGAAATACTACTAAAAAAAGAGTTTATGGCAGTACATACTATTGCAGTGATTTTTGAAATCACTTCAATAGAGTCTACGATAATGGTTACAAAGAACCATAGCTATAGGACCGACCTATAACAGCGGTTACAAGAAACCACTACCATAGTCTGATCTATAACAGCGGTTCTTTTTAACCACTGCCATAGGTCTGATCTATGATAGCGATTCTTTTTAACCACTGCTATAGGTTCGATCTATAACAGCGATTAGAACAACCGCTGCCATAGGTCAGACCTATAGCAGCGGTTTCTTATAACCATTGCTGTACATTGATCTGTGGCAGTGATTATTTGTAACCGCTGTAATATATATATATATATATATATTTTCTAAATATTATATAATTTTAAAATTTAATGTTCATCTTCACTATTTATAATTATCATTAGAGTATCATCGCAAAAGATTATCTTGATCTGATGGTCCTAGCTTCATTGATAAAAAAAACTTGATTTTGACGATCACGAACGACGATATGATGATTTGATAGATGGAGACTTTCGATAGATTCAAAAATCTATAATGATGATCTCGATTATGTTTATAGCATACTATCAAAATTTTACTTTAATCAGATATCATTATCTTGGTTAATTTAGTATAGGTTAATTTTGGCTGTTAAATGATAAATGAGTGATCAAAGAATCAGACGGTATCTGATTATGAGATAATTTTTTTTATAAATAATCTTGACTACTACTTTAATCATTTTTTATGATGGTGATTATAAAATTCAACTCGTGAGATTAAGAATGATCTAAAACTATACATCGCCTGATAACCATTCTTGAACTCCATTGATTGTTATATGCATGTGCTCGTGCTTTTGCAATATCTGCTCAACGTGAACGGTTCATATGAAAATGATTTAAATTTTATGATCATTTTTATATAAAATAAATAAAATAAAAATAAAAATTATTTAACTAAAAAATTATCTCATAATCAGATGCTGTTTAGCCCTTTGATCGTTTGTTTCTAATTTAACGATCGAAATCATTTCATACTAAATTGACATGATAACGATATCTGATTGAAGTAAAACTTTGATAGCATACTATAAATATCATCGAGATCATTATTATAGATTTTTGGATTGATCGAAGGTCTCCATCTATCAATCATCGCATCATCGTTTGTGATTGTCGAAATCAAATTTTTTTGATCGATGAAGCTAGGACCATCGGATCGAGGTGACTTTTTGTGATAATATTTTAATAATAATTATTTAGATAATGAATGATAAAGATGGATATTAAATTTTAAAATTATATAATATTTAAAAAAAATAAGAAAAAAATTATTTTCAACCTACGGTAGTGGTCACTGAAATTCTGCTATAAATCTATGGCAGCAGTTATGAAATTACTGTCGTAGATCTATTGCAGCAGTTTTCAATAACCACTGTCATAGATCTATGGTAGCGGATCGAAAATCATTGCCGTTGGTTAGATAAAAAAATTTTAATTTTTCTTTCCTCCCATGCGCGCTCTCTCTTTTCTCCTCTCCATCATCGATGAGACTTCACGCATCCCATCACCACCCACCCTCTACATCCTCGGCTGCCGCCCGAAAGCCCAACCCTTGCCCTTCCCGACCGCTGCCCCCCGCCCTCCCCATCCCCTACCGTCGCCCGATCGCCCACCTCTTGCCTCCCATCGCCGATCGCCACCGCAGCCCCGCGCCCTCCCATCCCGGCCAGGCTGCCTGCCCCCACCCTCCCCATCCTCGATCGCCCATCCTCTGCCCTTCCCATCCTCGATCGCTCGTCACCCATCCTCCCCATCCCTGATTGCCGCCCGACTGCCCACCCCTTGCCCTCCCCGACCGTCGCCTCCCGCCCTCCCCCTCCCCTAAGCCCCCTCTCCCTCTCTCTTTTCTCTTTCTCTTTCTCTCTCTTTTCTTTCTATCTCAATATCTTGCTCTTGTTTCGTAGGTTACCTTTAGCACCGTCGTCGGTAACCCTCGAAGCTTTTGGTGCAACCCCCTTTCTATAGTTGTAGATTTATTTTTTATTTTAATTTCATAGTATTATTTATTAATCACTGGACTAGACCTGTCAATAGATCAAATTTGGATCAAAATCTGGATATTCAGATCCAGACCCAATTTTAATTACTGATACTAGATCCAAATCCGAATACCCGATGGGTCCGTACTTGAAGTACCAGATTCAAACCCTAATAGATCTCAAATATCCAGACCTAATTTTAGGATCCAAAACTAAGAAAGGAAGAGAGAGAGAGAGGGAGGGAGGGGGTCCGACCTAGCCATCTTCGTCGGTGAGGGAGATCGCGAGAGAGAGAGGGAGGGAGGGAGGGGGTTCGATCTCACCGACATCATTGGAAGGGAAGGGGTTTATTATAGAATTTATTGGATAATATTTTTTGGATATTTATATCTTGTTGCTTTTATTTATTGCAATGCATAATGATAGACCCGTCAATTAATTAGTGTACATAATCTTTGGCATCCGTATAATTATATGTAATTATATGGATGAGAGAATTATGTACAATGATCAATTGATTGTCCAATTTGGATGGTTTAAAAATTATAGATAATTTAATAGGTAGTTGTAGTAATCAAATGGTATGCTAAGAATTTTGAATAAAATTTTGAACAGTATTTTTCTTTTATTCTCCCTATATGGGAGAACTAAGGAGAAATATTGCCAAAATTTTATTCAATTTTTGTTGTACATCGTTTGATTACTATATTGAATCTATAGAATTAATATAATTTTTGAATAGGATAGGACCTATCTTTACCTATTAGTTGGTGATAGGATGTATTTTTTATATTTTTATTTATAATGCATTGGTATATAATTTAAGTTTCATAAATAATTTAATTACAGTATCATTATTTTTAAAATGAATAAGAAGTGGATGAAGTTTAGTAGGATCTCATCAGAATATGAGGTAGGACTTCAAAATTTTTTTGATTTTGCTATAGAAAAATTTGGGGACCATGGACTGATCCAATATCTTTGTAAAAAGTGTATTGATGAACCGTGGCTATCTCGTCAAGATGTAAATGATCATCTTACTATTTATAGCTTTAAAGTCAGTTATAAAATTTATTGAGACCAACATGATGAGGACAGACCGCAAGGACATGATCAACATGGTGGAAAAGTGGAATGAATGGTTCGTGATATTTTTTCATTTGTTGGCCATAATGACGGTGCATCTACATCCATGTCTGATCCTATGGTTGGTGGAATGACAAACAGTGAGGATGTAGAGAAAGTCCGTAAGTTGATGGAGGATGCTAATATTCCATTATATTTCAGATGTGAAAAGATGGCAAAGCTGGAGTTCTTAATCCGATTGTATCATGCAAAATGCTCTAATGGGTTCAGTAATAATTGAGTGAACTACATCTTAAAGCTTTTGGGGGACATTCTTTCGGACGATACATAAATTTTGAAGAATAATTATTGGGCATCGAAGATTATTGAATAGCTAGACTTTGCTTACACCAAGATACATGCATATTCCAATGATTGCATACTCTATTGGAAGGGGGATGTCAACAAAAATGAGTGCATGAGGTGCGGTGTGTCAAGATGAAAATAGAATAAAGATGGCACATCGATTCATGTATCTCAAAAGTTGATGTGGTACTTTTCTTTGATTTTGAGACTACAAAAGTTATTTATGTCGACAAGGACATCGAAGGACATGAGATGGCATGAAGAAGATTGAATAAAAGATGATGCATTGAGGCATCCAACTAATGGAGAGGCATAGCAAAAGTTTAATGAATTACATCCTGACTTCGCACATGAGATACGTAATGTGAGATTGGGCTTGTCATGCGATGGTTTCAATCCATTCAAGCATATGAATACCGTCCATAGTGTATGACCAGTATTTATTCATATTTACAACCTTCCATCGTGGATGTGTATGAAAAAATTCTTTTCTTTCATGATAGTGCTCATCCCTGGATCGATGGAGGTAGGTAATGATATTGATGTTTATTTATAGCCTCTTATTGTCGAGCTGAAATAGTTATAGAGCATTCAAGGTGTTCCAACTTTTGATGCTTTGTTGAATGCATCATTTTCCATGCGCGCAGTATTTTTATGGACAATAAATGACTTTCTAGCCTATGCCCTAATGTTAGATTGGAGCACCAAAGGTGAGCTAGCATGCCCAATTTATATTAAAATATATTCGATTTAGAAGGTTGACATATTAGAGAAGCTTTAGCTATATGGGGCATCGACGTTTTCTCCATCGAAACCATTCATATAGAAGGGATGCACGCTCCTTCGATGGTACTATTGAAGAAAATGAGATGCCTAGTCGGATATCTGGAAGTGATGCACTTAGAGAGTTAGATGGTCTCAATGTTGAATTTGAAAAATATGATCTGATTGATGGTAAAAAGAAGAAGCGTCGATCAAAGAAAGATGACACATACTTTAATTAGAGGAAAAAGAGCATCTTCTTTGACTTGCCATATTGGGAGATAAACTTATTGCATCACTACTTAGATGTAATACATATTGAAAAGAATGTGTGCGAGCTCCTATTGACAATAATCTTAAATATCAAAGATAAGACTAAGAATGACTTGAATTCTCGATTTAACTTGAAAGAATGGGGTATTAGGAGATCACTCCATCCAGAGCCGGTAGGGAAAGAATAGTGGAGGCTTCCTCATGCATGCTATGTTATGAATGCCTCCGAACGGTCCATATTTCTTTATATTTTGGAGAACATAAAAGTCCCTGATGGATACTCAAGGAACATATCAAAGCGTGTGATAGTAAGGATGTCAAACTTAGGGGATTGAAGACTCATGATTATCATGTGCTGATGCAGGAATTGATCCCAATAGCTATTCGCCGCGTGTTACCAAAAAATATCAGAATGACTATTATTTATCATTGCAACTTTTATAGAGATATTTATGCAAAGAGATTGCTTAAGAAAGCCGTGAAGAAAATAAAGATAAGGGCGGTGAATATATTATGTGATCTGGAGAAGATATTTTCATCATCATTTTTCATGGTTATGATGCATCTTACCGTGCACCTTGCGGAAGAAGTTGTACTTGGAGGCCCAGTGTTCTGTCGATGGATGTATCCTATTGAGAAAAATATTCAAACTCTAAAATCTCATGTAAGAAATATGAATCGCTCGAAGGAATCCATAACAGAAGGTTATTTGGGTCAAGAGTGTATGGATTTCTATACCATGTATTTAAACAAGCTTAAGACACGTCGTAATCGGCTAATGAGGAATCAGGATGATCAGTATGAGCCAATTGAGCTTGTATTTGAGTCCATTCCATAGTCAGGTGGACTTTCCACTTTATACTATCTCACTGATTTAAGCATTGAGAAAAGGGATAAGGCACACCGCTACGTGCTCTTCAATTGTGATGTCATTAAGCGTACATAAGATGAGTCACTCGGCTTTATTTATTTTATAATAAGTAGAAAAAATATCTAATTATACCTAAATTTATTCTTTGTGTATGCAGCAAACACAAGAAAGTCATAAGAGTAAAATATGGTGCTTTAAGTATGCGGAAGAAAGAAAAAATATATAGCAAAGAATTTTTTGAATCGTTCAAAAATCATGTAAGTGATTATATATTCTTGCCTTGTACAACTTATTTGAACACGTTTACTAATTAGGTACCATGTCCTTAATTAGGTGTGGAGATTGTCGCTCAATGATGTGAGCCCTAAAGTGCATGCTCTTTCAATGAATCCTAATTGTACCATGCATGAGTATAAATAGCTCATCATTAATGGCTACAGATTCAATATTCATAGCAGATCCATAAATATAGCAACACAAAATAGTGGTATCATGTTGAGCGCCACCACTGGATGTTATGCTAGCTCAAGGGATTCACAGTCTCGTACAGAGGATTTGAACTATTATGACATGGTGGAGAAGATAGTCATCTTGGACTATTATTCTAAAGGAAGGATTATGTTGATGAAGTATGGTTGGATTGATAAGTTATCACAGTCTGGGATGAAGACTGATGAGTGTGGTTTTACTCTCGTTAACATGCAACGCCATCTCCACACTGAAGTGTTAGATATGTGTGCCCTAGAAGTCAGAATTGGCTGACACTTGTAATACACTTCTAGAGGCAAAATTATAATTTTAACTATAAATAATAAAATAGATTATTTTCTATCACATATGTGTATTTAGTATCTGTGATATATCCCTTGAGTTAATGGTAATGATAATTCTTATTTTCAAGAGTTTTTATGATAAGAATTTTCATTATTAATTCATAAAATGCTCCTGACCGTAGGATCATCATAAGAATAATGATTGATCCGAAAGGTTGGTGTACAATCGCTTCTTTATAGTAGATGAGTCTTGAGTCTACGGTGTGGAGATACTGAAGTGAGAGTATAGGTAATCGTTAGAGAACGAGGATACTGAGCGTGACCATCTCAAGTAGTTATAAGAAAGTCTACCTTCTCGTCGATGACTGACTCGAAGCTGCAGTCGTGTATCTGATTTTTTTATCTGAGGTGCATCGATAGTTCATCTTGAGGGTGTTATAGTTTGACTACACCATGACTCGGTCTTCTAGCCATTCGAAATCCTGAGATGTATGTTGGCTATAGCATGCTCATTGTAGGAATTAGATTGCTTCAAGAGGAAATCTATCTATCTCGATAGATGAGGAGCAGCCCTATGATGATCATGAGAATCAAGTCCTTAAGCCCATGGCCATGGTAAAGTAAAATAATAGAAAGAGTTTCTATTAAGATTTTCACATTGGACTTGAATCGAATGAATAAATCATATGATAGAAATTAGGGTTTGACGAGTTCACCTTAATCCTAATCTGATCGGAGCTCAAGATAGAAGAACTTAATCTCACAAGTAGCTGCACCGAGAGGTTCATTTTTAATTTTGATGGATTACCACCATATACTGCTAGGTGTTACTAGTGGATTTTGAGAGCAATTAGAATGATTTAGATGATTGATCATTCTAGTTGTCTGAATCAGAAGAGTTCTGATTCATCGAAAGAAGTTTCGATGATGATGATGATAGAGATCATGACATATTCTATTACCATATAGAACTGAACCTAACTGGGTCATATAAATAAGGATTTGGATCTGGATATCATCAATTGGACTAATTCAGTTCAATTGATTTGAATTAGATTCAATTAGGTTCAAGGAAATTGTGCTAGCACACGATCGAGCCTAACGTTCTTCTTCTATTATCATTAAAAATTGTCTTGACTAAGCCAAATGAGTTTGTGCTCACTCAAGTATCTTTACTTGGGCTGACTGGAGCTTGTCCAGATCAGAAAAGGATTGTCTTAATTTATGAGATAAATTTGAGACAACACCTGCCATTTTCCGTCACCTACTAATTCTTGTCTTTGACTTTGGTCAAACATTGATCTTTGACCCTTGGACATCTACCCATGTGTCATACACTTATTGAAGAGTAGATAGGGCTTGTCCCCTTGCTAGAATTTAGAAAGAAGGGGGTGCATGCCTAGGGAGGCATGCGCCCATGGATAGGGACGCCTGGAGTTCCATGCGGATAAGACTCCAGGTTGCTTCTTCGTTTCTATTTAGGTGGCCCTTACCTATAGACTTTAACCAGTCTTAGGCACCATCTAAGGATGAATCTATGGAGCTCTCATCTGATTGGATCAAGTGATGTCATCTCTTCAATTAGATTTAGATCTGATTGCACGAAGCAACACGATTAGCTGGGATGATGTGGCACTGCATAGCGCAGCAGGATCTATAAATAAACCCTATCTGCACTCAATTTTCATAGAGTTCTCTCCTAGCCATGCCCCAAGGCTGCCCCTCTCCCTCCTCCATGCCATCTTCTGATCCTCTCTCTTCTCTCCATGCCCAAGGAAAGTTGGACTTCAGTTTGGTGCGATCCAGGCAAGAAAAGGCTGACGAGAAAGAAAGAAGGTAGCACTGATGCAGAGACAACTGATGATCTTTAGAAGAAGTTTTGAAGATCTCTAAATTAGATCCAGATCTAATTTTTGGAGACGTAATAAAGAAGGAGAAGATATTCAAATCTAGCCCGAGTGGATACCGGTAGAGACCAGGTGTTTGCATGGTTAGATTCAGAATCTCAGGCAATCAGTAGGATCATCAAAGGATAATTGGATTACCCAGCATCAAGATAAAATTAAATCAGATTTAATCTTTTTTATTTTTATTTATTAGATCTATAAAATTAGATTTGAAATATCTCAGATCTAATCTAGATAAATGAGAGAAAATTTTTAAAATATCTTTTTTGATCCGATCAGATATGAACAAACCTGATCCAAAAAATCAAGATTTTTCTTCAATTAGTATCAGAGCCAGATTCTCTAAATTATTTAGATCTATTTTTTTTTTAATTTTTGATCTAATAATCAAAAGATTTTAAATATCACATGAGATATGATTAGATTTAAAATTAAAAAAATTAAAATTAAATAATATAGATCTAAGTTCTACAATATGCATGACTAGTTGTAAAATAGAATAGTTCTATATATAGTCTTGCATAATCATGATTTATTTTGATTAAATTATAATTTTAAATTTATTTATTTTTTATTTTTTAATGATTATAAATATTATAATAAGATCTAAAAATAAAAAATAAAATTATTTAATTTTTAGATCATATGAGATATGATGATTGCATGTCTAGACTAGTTGTAGAATAGTTCTACATAATTATGTAGATTAGAATTTATTTTGATGAGATCAAATTAAATCTAATCTTTTAGATAATTATGAGATAATTTAGATCTAAAAAATATGCATGATATGATACATGAGATGTATGCAAAATATGTATTAAGTTAGATCAATTTTATATATGAGATATATGATGTAGATTTAACTAGTTTTGTAGATTTATATTTCTGATTAAGGCGTTCTCCTTGGCCATCCGGTCATAAGAACAAAGTAGGATTTAAATGCCCTCTCCTTTCATTCGATGGAATGTTCTTATGATGTATAGGGGTGCTGCATATTCATCCTTAATCAAAAATTAAAAACTTTCTTTCTGCAAAATCCTAGATCCTGAAATCCTAGGATTTTATTTATATATTTTGTTTGTGAACCCTGACTTAATTAAGAATTAAGATTATGAAATATTAATTGAATCTAAAATTGAGAATTTCAAATCTATGATATATTCATAATATTGGGTTCGGACTTGGGTAGCTCAATTAGGTCTAAGCAGTTGATCAAACCGAATCAAGAGTTAGTTAGATGGGATCAATAATGCTTAAATTGACCAGTCTAATAGGATTAAGTTTGGGTTAAGATCGGATCACCTGAGTGATCGATCAAGCTAAGACCTAATTAGGCTCAGTGGTTAGAGTCTGGATTGGATTGTAGGCTAACTCGATTGGTTCTGGCTCAACAATTTGGTGTCTAAGATAAGTCTGACAGATACGACCAACTGATTTTTAATTGAAAGCTACTCGATTCGAATGCATTCTTATCAAGTTAATGGCATATCCCTTCCATCGATCTCACTTACTTGGCCATGTTTGTTGACTCAGTTCTAATCTGAGGTGGTCAATAATCCAAGCTAACCCATGCCACTAGGTTAGTCATAATAGTTATGACTATGTCAAGACTAGTTTAATGAGACCTAAATCAAATCTTCCTAAGAAAAGATTAAGTCTAAGGTCTTCCACCATTGTAGATATGCGGGCCCTTCCTAAGGTTGATTGTTCTTGGCTAGTTACAGTGGTTCATTTGCACCGAAAAGATGCAACCATGTCTATTAGGCATTGGATGCTACGGGCTGGAGGATGGATTGGGCTCAATATTTTGGATACGATGAGAGACTCAATTAGGAATCCAATCTATGCAAATGGTGGGTCTGACTTAACTAAGGAGTAGATCAATATTTTGGACACGATGAGATTCATGAATTAGAGATCAAGTTTGAATGCATCATGATTAGAAAATCATTGAACAAGAGTTGTTCACTCATTGGCTAACCCATCACTAATAACTATTAGGTGAGATAATGAGTCAGTTGGTGGGACCGCACCACCCACTAAAAATCATTAATTATGGAGATTTTTGCATCTCTATAGAGAAAATATAGGAATCCAAGAAAATAGTGAGAGCTAATTTATTTAAAAATAAAATTTTTAAATAAATTGGTTAAGTCTTAATTATAATATCTAACTAGAAACTTTGACTCTCTATAGAAAAATATCTGCATCCAACCCACTAGCATAAATCTTGGACACCCATAGACTGACTAGACCAAATTTCAAGAATTGACTTCGAAACTTCAAAATTATTTTGGATTCTAAGAAGTTAACTCATGTATTGAAGTAGGATCCTCCCATCTTACCAGCTCGTCCATCCGCTAAACAGAGAGCATCTCTAAATAAGTGGATGGACGAAGATAACAAGGCCAGATATTACATGTTGGGCTCGATGTTTGATGAACTTCAGTGCCAACATGAAAATATCAGAACTGCTTGCCAAATGTTGGCTCACCTATAGGAGATGTTTGGTGAACAGAGTCACGCAGCCAAGTATCAAGTCACTAAATGACTTTTCAAGGCTAAGATGTGTGATGGGCAGTCAGTCCAAGATCATTATCTGATGATGATCAAGAACTTAGAAAAACTTGAGAAGCTCGAAGTGAGGTTGGATTTGGATCTGCAGAATGATATAATTCTGCAATCCTTGACTGATGCATATGGATAGTTCATCATGAACTACCATATGCATAAACTTCAAAATTCTCTGATCGAACTTATGAACATGCTGGTTACCGCTGAGATTTTCATGAAAGATTCTAAAGGCTCAGTACTTGCTATCAAACTTCTTTCAAGAGAAAGTCTTTTGGAAAGAAGAAGAAATTTTTAAAAAAGCAGAAGGAGGAAAGAAGAAAAAGGCAGAGCTGAAGAAGGCCACTGACAAAGAAAAGTATTTTCATTATAATAATAACGGCCACTAAAAGTGGAACTGCCTTACATACCTGGCTACCTTAAAGAATAAGAAGAAGGCAGGTCCTTCTGGAGGTATGCTCGTTATTGAGTCTAATCTTATGATTTTTTTTGCATCCAGTTGGGTGCTTAACTCTGATTCTAGTACTCGTTTATGCACTTTCATGCAGGGTCTTAAGGATACCAGGAGGCTGAGGGATGGTGAGATGATCCTACGCATCGAAAATGGAGCAAAAATTACTATCGTGGCCATGAAAATATATCCTCTTCGACTACCATCTGATTTAGTGTTAAAAGACTGTTATTATGTGCCTACAGCAAGCAGGAATTTGATTTTTATTTCTTACCTTAGCATTAGAAGGCTATGCTTAATTAGTTTTCTTTAAGGTCATTATCAATATTCTTGATGACAAGAAATAAAAATTTGCAAGTGATTCTTCTTATTACATGATCTTTATCTAATTACATAGTTGATGTATCTATTTTTACATTATCGACAAATATGATACCATAAAATGACCTAGGATAGCCAACGATAGGGTATCTATGGACCGAAGGATTCAAGTCATATAGCAAAAATAGGATTAAACAAATTGGAGAAAAAAAACTGGCTATGAGTTTATTGACTTTTGAGTCATATCCAATTTAATCGAATGCTTTCTTCATGAGGCAAAATAACTAAGTCTCTTGTTGTTAGACATGGAGAAAAGGGCCCTACAGATCTTCTCTTGCCCTAGTTATTGACTTAACGTGTGCGGGCCCATTTGACAATGTGGCCGACTAGAAGCAACTTTGATTACTTCATAATTCTTTATCGATGATTTATCTAGATATGGATTATGTGTATCTTATTGAGATACGAATCTAAGCCTTTAAGAAGTTCAAAAAATTTAGTACATGAAGTAAGAAAAAGGCAAAACAGGAAAAGTCCATTAAAGATTCTTCATTTAAGATCGAAGAGTAGAATTACCTTAGTCAAAAATTTTCTAACATATCTTGAAAAGAAATGTCATGTCTCGCTACATGGACTCCACCTGAAAGTTCAAGTCAATGGAGATTTAGAATGGGACTGCAGACCCTATTAGAATAATTCGTCCTGACTTTGAGCTTCAGACCTGCTAATTGTTATTTTTTGGGATACTATTTGTATGATACATTATTAGTTTACTGAATAAGATTTTTTCTAAAAATTATTCTTAACCATACTAATGAGAAATGGATAGGTAAGAAAACAAGTCTGATTCAATCTAGAATTTAAGGGTTGTCTCGGTTCATTGTCAAAAAATACAAGTGCAGATAAGTTAGGATTGTTAGATTCCCTTAGAGCTCGATTCATGGGATATCCTACAGAATGTCAGTTAGATATTATTTCTACATTCTAGAAGATCATTTGAATGTGATTGTGAGTCGAACCATTACCATCATTTCCTGAAAAATAGTTTATTCAAAATTGTGGCATTGAAAAGTGAGGTCAACGCGAGATGAGCGAAAGTCTCCACGAAGAGCAATGAGCTAAAGGACCAATGGAAATCAAATCTAGGTAGCCAATCCTATTTCACTTTACGCTCCTCCACCTCATATGATCCGAAAGAATTTTTCCATCCCTCTGAGAAGGTTACTTAATGGTACTGTTGTTTTCTAGAGAAAATAGAGAAGAATCATTAACTTGTAAGGTAATATGGTTTCATGGTAAATGATCCCAAAACCTATATAACGAGGCTATACGGATATCGACTCTGAGAAAATGGTTAGAGTAATTGAAGTTAGAAATTTGATCGTGCATCTCAAAACCAAGATTAAAACCGTTAATTCCATCAGAAGGTAAAGTACCTATTTGGGTGTATAAATGTCTACAAGAGGAAAGATTGGCAAGATGGAAAGTTGCGAGACATTCAAGCCTAGATTAGTGGAAAAGTTAAATAGTTCAACGTGAAAGCATTAACTATCAGGATACCTTTTTGCCTAATAGCTTATGCTAAAATTCATCCGCACATTGCTTGCTGTCACATCGCTATTTTAATTATGAAAATATAGCAAATGGATGTTAAAATGGCATTCTTAAATGGATAACTGAGGAAGAATCTATATGAGAACAGCCGCTATGGGTTTCACATCTGGTGATGGATATCAAGGTATTGGCAAAGCTGCAAAAGGTCCTATATGGGGACTTAAGCAAGCATTCTGGAGCTGAAATACCTCAATTTATATACTGGATGTATCAAAATTATTTTGGTTCTTCATCAAGAAGAGGGTCATGTAGCTCTTTAAAAAGGTCCAGTGGGGAGCGCTATTATCTTTTCGTTTATATGTGGATGGCATCATTCTTAATGAAAGAGTATTCCCATTGTTGGACCATAGTTAAAATGTGGTTATCTAAAGAAATCTCCATGAAAGACCTAGGGAGAAGCATCCTTATTCTGAAAAATTAAGGTCTATAGAGATAGACCGAATAGGATGCTAGGACTTTCACAGAAGATGTACATAGAGGAAGTGCTAAAAAGATTTAGCATGAAAAACTCTAAAAGAGGTTTGGTATCCTTCATACATGGCATTCATCTTTCCAAGAAGATGTGCCCTAGCACACCTGAGGAAGTAGAACGCATGAGCAAGATCCCTTATGCTTTAGTAATAGGGAGCCTCATGTATGCCATGTTATGTACATGACCTGATATAGCCCATGCTGTGAGTGTCACGAGCAGATATCAGTCGAATTTAGGTGAAGAACATTGGACTTCTGTGAAATGTATCCTTAAGTACTTAAGAAGAACTAAGGATATGTTGTTGATCTTTGGTAATGGAGAAATCTAAGTTTAGGGATATACAGACTCGGATTTTATGTCCGATGTAGATGATTGAAAGTCGATATCTAAGAGTCTATTTTTGTGCAATGATGGAGCTATCAGTTGGAAGAGTTCCAAGCAGATAGTGATAGCAGATTTCATCATGAAAGCAGAATACATCGCTACGTCAGAAGCTGTAAAGAAGGCATTTTGGTATAAGAAGTTTACCGTAGAGATCAGAGTAATGCCATCAGATGCCATTTCTCTATACAACGATAATAATAGCGCCATAATCCTTACTAAGGAGTCGAGGTCTCATCAGAAATCCAAGCACATCGAGCGACAATACCACCTCATCCACGATTCCTTGAGAAGGGTTACGTTGAGGTCAAGAGAGTCGACTCTGTAGATAATACGGCAGACTCACTTACAAAGCCGTTGGGCCAGTAGAAGATCGAAGCCCACCTTGAGAAAATGGGATGTAAATTTGTAGCCAATTGGCTTTAGGTCAAGTAAAAATTTATTAGATATGTGTACCCTAGAAGCCAGAATTGGTTGACACTTGTAATACACTTCTAGGGGCAAAATTATAATTTTGACTATAAATAATAAAATAGATTATTTTCTATCACATATATGTATTTAGTGTTTGTAATACATTCCTTAAGTTAATGGTAATGATAATTCTTATTTACAAGAGTTGAAAATTAAAAATTTAAGACAAAAATTTTCATTATTAACTCATAAAATGCTCCTGATCGTAGGATCATCATGAGGATGGTGATTGATCCGAAAGATTGGTGTATAATTGCTTCTTTATAGTAGATGAGTCTTGAGTCTATGGTGTGAAGACATCGGAGTGAGAGTATAGATACTCGTTAGCGAATGAGGACACTGAGCGTGACCACCTCGAGTAGTCGTAAGAAAGTCTATCTTCTCGTCGATGACTGACTCGAAGCTACAGTCATGTGTCTGATTCTTTGACTTGAGGTGCATTGGTAGATCACTTTGAGGATGTTATAGTTTGACTACACCATGACTCGGTCTCCTAGTCATTCAAAACCTTGAGGTGTATGTTGGCTATAGCATGTTCATTGTAGGAATTGGATTGCATCAAGAGAGAATCTATCTACCTCGGTAGATGAGGAGCAGCTCTATGATGATCATGAGAATCAAGTTCTTAAGCCCATGGCCATGGCAGAGTGAAATAATAGAAAGAGTTTCTTAAGGTTTTCATATTGGACTTGAATCGAATGATTAAATCATATGATAGAAATTAGGGTTTGACGAGTTCACCTTAACCCTAATCTGATTGGAGCTTAAGATAGAAGAACTTAATCATACAAGTAGCTGCACTGAGAGGTTCATTTTCAGTTTTGATCGATTGCCACCATATACTATTAGGTGTCACTAATGGATTTTGGGAGTAATTAGAATAATTTAGATGATCGATCATTCTAGTTATCTGAATCAAAAGAGTTCTAATCCATCGAAAGGAGTTTCGATGATGACGATGATAGAGATCACGACATATCCCATTACCATACAGAACTGAACCAAACTAGATCACATAAATAAGGATTTGGATCTGGATATCATCAATTGGACTAACCCAGTTCAATTGATTTAAATTAGATTCAATTAGGTTCAAGAAAATCGTGCTAGCACACGATTGAGCCTAACATTCTTCTTCTATTATCATTAAAAGTTGTCTTGACTAAGCCAAATGAGTTTGTGCTCACTTAGGTACCTTTACTTGGGCTGACTGGAGTTTATCCAGATCAGACAAGAATTGTCTTAATTAATGAGATAAATTTGAGATAACATCTATCATTTTTCGTCGTCTGCTAATTCTTGTCTTTGACTTTGATCAAACATTGACCTTTGACCCTTGGACATCTACCCATGTGTCATATACTTATTGGAGAGCAGATAGGGACTTATCCCTTTGCTAGAATTTGGAAAGAAGGGGGCGCACGCTTAGGGAGGCATGCGCACATGGATAGGGATGCCTGGAGTCCCATGTGGATGGGACTCCAGATTGCTTCTTGGTTTCTACTTAGGTGGCCCTTACCTATAGACTTTGATCAGTCTTAGACGCCATCTAAGGATGAATCTATGAAGCTCTCATTTGATTGGATCAAGCGATATCATCTCTTCAATCAGATTTAGATCTGATTGCACGAAGCAATGCGATTGGCCGGGATGATGTGGCACTGCATGGCACAGCAGGGTCTATAAATAAACCCTACCTATGCCCAATTTTCATAGAGTTCTCTCCTAGCCATGCCCCAAGGCTGATCCTCTCCCTCCTCCATGCCATCTTCTGATCCTCTCTCTTCTCTCCACGTCCAAGGAAAGTTGAACTTCAGTTTGGTGCGATCCAGGCAAGAAAAGGCTGACGAGAAAGAAAGAAGGCAGCAATGCTGCAAAGACAACTGCTGATCTTCAGAAGAAGTTTTAAAAATCCTCCAAATCAGATCCAAATTTAATTTTTGAAGATGTGATAAAGAAGAAGAAGATCTCTAGATCCAATCCAAGTGAATACCGGTAGAGGTCAGGCATTTGCGTGGCTAGATTCAGAATCTCAGACAATCAACAGGATCATCAAAGGATAATCGGATTACCCAGCATCAAGATAAAATTAAATCAAATTTAATTTTTTTTATTTTTATTTATTACATCTATAAAATTAGATCTGAAATATCTTAGATCTGATCAAGATAAATGAGAAATTTTTTTTAAAATATCTCTCTTGATCCGATCAGATCTGAATGAATCTGATCCAAAAAATCAGGATTTTCCTTCATGAAGAACCGTATATAAGCCTCCCAAGCTAGTCAAGTCTTCTACATTAGTGATTCCTTGGAGCCTCAATGGGGTATTGTTGTGAAGATGGTGCCTAGGCATACTTTTGATGATACCAAAGTTGATGATGATGTTAGACCACGCATATAAAGTGCTCCTCTAGGACAAAACTTATCTGGTACTGTTGAGGTCCCAAACATATTTGTCAGGAGCGATGGTGATGTCCATATTATAGATGCCACTAGGCGATGACTTCAACATTCTGGTATAAATTATTAGAGTTTATTTATTGATGTATTGCTAATATTATTGTTCAACATGTTAAATTTGTTATCCAGAGATTGCAACCCCCATCCTTCGAATGACTATGCGGAGCTCCGCATCCGTGCCATGCTGGTAGGCCGTGCCGTGCCATGCCGTGGGCCATGCCATTTTGATAGATCGTACCTACCATGCCTTGAGCCATATCATACCATGCCGTGCCATGCCTTGGGTCATGCCATGTCGGTAGGCTGTGCCGTGCCATACCATACCATACCGTATCATCATGCCGCGCCAGTAGATACCATAAATATCATATATAGAACATTATCATATATACTAAAGATTAAAATGTGCAACTTAGCAGATGGATCAAAAAAATCAACCAAAACTCAAATGAAACATAAAATCTAGACACAAGTCAAAATCATCCAAATTGAACACCAACCCTCAACTAATTTATTAATAATCAGTAAAATAAAAGTTAGATTCAATGCATATAAATATTCCATAAGCCTAACCTAAATGCTCTTAAAAGTCTATTCCTTGGTCTTAAAGTTTAAATTTAACCTAATATTGAATGAAAATGTAACCTTATCATGCCGTATCGGTAGGCCGTGTCGTGTCATATCTGTAGGCCGTGCCGTGCCTTAGGTCATGCCGTGTTGGTAGGCTATGCCGTATCGTATCATATCAGTAGTTCGTGTCTTGGATCGTGTCTTGCTAGTGGGCCATGCCGTGGGCCATGCTAGCCACTAAGAGAACCCCTAGCCGTTAAGAGAACCCCTATCTTGTTGTTTTTTTTATTGCATTGCATAGCGATAGAACCGTCAATTGATTAGTATACATAATCTTTGGCATCCATATATTTATATGTAATTGTATGGATGGTACCTAGGCAATATGTTTGATTATTGTTCAACATGTTATATTGGTTAATGTTCATTAATGTTATAGGTCACGATGACACCGAAATGCCATCTAGCTTTCATCCCTATCTCTCGATGGGTTATGTGGAGTTCAGCATCTAAGGAGCAGTCGGAGCATACTCCATCCACCTCCACATCGGCTGCTCAGGAACCTCCATCGTCGGCATCTACTTTACCGACGGCATCTACTCCACCGACATAATAGCCTCCACCATCACCTATATCTCCGACACATGCTACTCTACCAGCATCTGAGTGTACATTTTTATTATATTATTTATTTATTTTTTATATAGTATTTATACACTTATATATTTGCATAACGTACTTTCATTATAGGTGCATCATCTAATAGGATATTTCACAGTATGGTGCATGTGTGGAACTGCCAGCATTAGATAATGGTACAGTATGATCCAGAGGAAAGGTCAGTAGGGGAGACCGCATGGAAGATGCATTCTTTTTTAGAGTGCTTGTAAGGCGGTCAGACATTATTCCCATAAAATCCAGAGACTGACGATTGATGGATGATACTATCAAGGACCGAGCGTGGAAGAAGATATGGGTAAGTATATCTTAATTATATTTATGCATTTTACATGTTTACACTATGTTTGATTAGAATAATTTTGTAACTGACTTTTGATAACTTTGTGTAAAGGAGGTACGATTTTTCTGATCATAAGAGGGCTCGAGATGCCCGACTGAAGAAGATCGAAGAGTTGTACCAAGACTATAAGATCAAGCTCCACAGGGAATAGTGCGAGCCCCAACGAGACACTCCAAAGGAGCTTGTTCTTTGGATCCAGGACTGTCCTCCGAGTCAGTGGGAGAGGATGGTTACACATTGGAGGAGCCAGGATTTTGAGGTAAAATTACTAACTTTTAAATTTTTTAATATGCTTAAAATTATATTTAAATATTTTTAAATATTTATTATTTATTTGAATACTTATTAGACTATCTTCCATCAGAATCGGGAGAATCGGATAGTCCAGGAGTATACGCACACTCTCGACCGTGAGTCTATAGCCAGTTGTGTGCATAGAAAGGTAATGAATTTTAAATCTTAGTAGATAAATTAAATTAATATTTTTTTATATTTTTGATAAATTGATCTATTGTTATAGCTGATGAGAGATGGAGTGATGCCCAGCCATAGCGAGATCTTTCAATCCAGCCATACGGATAAGAAGGGTAGGCCGATGAATGCTGTGATCGGAAGGAATTTTGTAAGTATTAAATATATTAGTATATATGATTAGTATTATAGCATCTGTTATAAAATTTTATTTGCACTTACAATTATAGGATCAGTTAAATGCACTCGCGAGCGAGGACCCGGATACCTCTGGCCTCCATGACCATCTGTCTCAGATCTTGGAGCCTGAGCACTCTAGGTGGATCCGATGTAGGCTCGGACATACACTGACCAGCTATTGATCTGAGGCAAGCATCTCTTCATAGGCTTTCGATGTCGTCAGTCGGAAGGAGCTTGAGGCAGCATTAGCATGGGCAGATCTTGCTGCGATGCGGGCAGATCGGGCTAAGGAGCACACATCTCATCTAGAGGGCATCGTGAGAGACATGGTGTCGATACTCGATGCGTATTTTGGAGGTGCCTTCATGAGCTTTAAGGATATGTTGGCGTGTATTCCAGCTCTAGCTCTGGCTCTGGCTTCAGCTCCAACTTTGCCTCCAACTCATACTCCATCTCCCGGGGATGACGACGATGTAGATTTAGAAAACTTTTGATGTATTTTTTTTAAAAAATATTATAATAAATTTTATTTGATAATAAAATATTAGCATTTTAAAAATATTTTTATATTTATAATATTTTTTTATGTTATATATTTCTATATTTATTAGGTAAAGTATATAAAAAATTAAAAAATTTATGTTTTTTAATTATTCAAAATCTACGACAGTGATTTTATAACCATTGCCATTGACGTACCAACCGCTGTCATAGGCAATATGTCAACCACTGTATTAGATCTATGACAGCGATTACGTAACCATTTTTATAGATAAGGCTATGGCAGCAGTTCAATAACCGCTGCCATAGACTGTCTATAACAACGATTTTATAGCCGCTATCATAGACAAGCCTATGACAATGGTTTAAAAATTGCTACAATAGAGTCTATATAGCAGTGGTTTCAATAACCGCTGCAACAACTGCTGCCATTGACCTACGACGATGGCTGCAATGGCAGCAATTAGCCAAGCACTGCCATAGCCTATAGCAGCAGTTTTTTGGACTATGGTAGTAATTACAAACCGCTACCATAGTCTGATTCTGTAGTAGTAAAAATTATTTTAAGTTCCAAGAAACTATCTTATATATTAGACCAGGAACCTCCCACTCTACCAGTCCATCCAACTACTGATCAGAGAGTATCTCATGAAAAGTGATCAAATGATGACAATAAAGTAAGGTGCTGCATATTGGGCTCAATATCAGATGAGTTGCATTGCCAACATGAGGACATTAGGACTGCACGCTAAATGTTGGCTCACCTGCAAGAGTTGTTTGATGAACAAAGTCGCGTAGCATGTTACAAGTCTCAGAAAACTTTTTAAAGCATAGATGTGTGATGGATAATCGATCCAAGATCATTGCGTAGTGATGATCAAGGACCTAGAAGAGCTTGAGAAGCTCGATGTCATAATGGATAAGGACCTGCAGATTGATGTGATCCTGCAGTCCTTAACTGATTGATATGGATAGTTCATAATGAACTTCTATATGAATAAGCTCTAGTGCACCTTGGCTGAGTTAATAAAAATGCTGGTTACTGCTGAGCAAACTATGAAAGATTCAAGAAACTTAGTTCTTACTATGGAGCGGACTTCCTCTAAAAGAAAGTCTTTTGGAAAGAAGAAGTCTGCAAAAAAGCAGAAGATTAAGAAAAAGAAGAAGAAGGAAGAATCGAAGAAGAAGATTGTGGACAAAAAAAAATATTTTCACTACAACACTGATGGTCATTGGAAGCAAAACTGTCCTTCGTACTTGGCTAGCCTGAAGAATAAGAAGAAAGGAGGATCTTCTAGAGGTATGCTTGTCATTGAGACTAATCTTATAGTTTCTTCTACATCCAGTTGGGTGCTTGACTCTGGTTCTAGTCCTCATTTATGTACTTCTATGTAGGAATTTGAAGATAGCAGAAGGTTGAGGAAAGGCGAGATGATTCTACATGTCGAAAATGGAGCAAGAGTTGCTGTCATGGCTGTTGGATCGTATCCTCTTCGATTATCATCTGAATATGTCTTAGTTCTTAGGAACTGTTATTATGTACCTACTGGGAGCAGAAATTTGATTTTTATTTCATGCTTGGCACAAGAAAACTATGTAATTAGTTTTTCTAAGGATCACTATACTGTTCTTTTTGAAATAAAAAAAATTGCAAGTGATTTCTTAATTAACTATATCTTCAGTTACATATAAATGTTTCTGTGTATAATATTGAGCAAAACATGAATGCCATAGGAATAAAATGACCTAGAGATAGTATTAATGAAAGATATTTATGGCACCTTAGGCTAGGTCATATAACCGAAGATAGGATTAACAAATTAGAAAAATCTAGATTAATAGATCCATTGACTTCTAAGTCATATCCAATTTGTAAATCATGCCTTCAAGGCAAAATGACTAGATTACCTTTTGTAGGACATAGAAAAGGGCTACAGACCTACTTGCCCTGGTACATACAGATATGTGCGATCCATTCGATGTGTCGGTCAGAAGCAACTTTATCTATTTCATTATCTTTACTGATGACTTATCTCAGTACGGGTATGTGTATCTAATGTGATACAAGTCTAAAGTCTTTGAAAAATTCAAAAAATTTAGACATGAAGTAGAAAAGCAAATCGAAAAGTCCATTAAGATTCTTCGATTAAATCAAGAAAGAGAATACCTTAGTCAAAAATTTCTGGACTATCTCAAAGATAATGGCATGGTCTCATAATGGACTCCACCTAGAATGTCTCAACTCAACGAGATTTTAGAATAGAGAAATCAGACCCTATTAGATATGGTCTGATCTTTGATGAGCTTCACGAATCTTTTTGAGTTTCTTTGGGAACATAATTTAATGATAGCTATTTATTTACTGAATAAGATTCCATCTAAAAATTATTCCTACCATACTATATGAGATATGGCAAGGTAAGATGCCAAGTCTGAGTCATCTCAGAATTTACGGTTGTTCGGTCCATGTCAAGAGATAACAGGCAGATAAATTAGAGTCTAGATCCCTTAGAGCTCGATTCATTGGATATCCTAAAGAGTCGTTAGGATATTATTTCTATCTTTCAGAAGATAATTTATTCAAGATGATGGAATCGAAAGATAGATTAGGCTCGAGGAGAAAGTCTCCGAAGAACAACAAGCCAAGAAATCTGAGAAATCCAGTCAGTCTGAGTCGATCCACACACTATCTCCTCCATCTCATAGATCAAGTAGGATTTTTCATTCTCCTGAAAGATACTTAGGTACTATTTCAATGGATGTAGTGAAAAAATTCCTCATAAAAGATAAGGTTCATGATGATGATCCCAAAATCTATGATGAGGCAATATCAGATATTGACTCCGAGAATGATTAGAGGTAATGAAGTCAAAAATTGACTCGATACGCTCGAACCAAGTCTGGACTCTGGTAGATCCACCAGAAGATATAGTACCTATTAGATATAAATGGATTTTTAAGAAAAAGATAGGTACAGATGAAAATATAGAAACATTCAAGGCTAGGTTAGTGGTAAAAAGGTATAGTCAGCACGAAGGCATTGACTATCAAGAAACCTTCTCGCCAATAGCCATGCTTAAATCCAGCCGCACATTGCTTGCAATTATAGTATATTTTGATTATGAAATTTGGCAGATGGACGTAAAAATGACGTTCTTAAATGAATATCTTGAAAAAATATCGATATGAAACAACCACTTAGTTTTACTTTCAGTGATGGTAATCATAAGGTCTGCAAGCTGCAAAGATCCATCTATGGACTTAAACAAGCATCTCGGAGCTGGAATGCTCATTTTAATGATGTAATCAAATCGTTTGGTCTCATCAAAAATGAGAAAAAATCCTATGTATTTAAAAAGATCAGTGGAAGCGCTGTTGTCTTCCTCGTACTATACGTGGATGATATTTTTCTAATTGGGAATGATATTTTCATGTTGACCTCGATCAAAGTATGATTGTTGAAGAAGTATTCTATGAAAAATCTAGGAGAAGCATCCTTCATTTTGAAAATTAAGGTTTATAGAAATATACTAAAGAGGATGTTGGGTCTCTCATAGAAGATGTACATAGAGAAGGTGTTGAAGATGTTCAGCATAGAGAACTCTAAGAGAGGATTAGTGTCCTTCAAATATGGCATTCATCTCTCTAAAAAGATGTGCCCCAACACACCTAAGGAGATTGATCACATGAGCAAGATCCCTTATGCTTCGATAATAGGAAGCCTCATGTATGTCATGCTATGTATACGATCAGATATCACCTATGTTGTGAGTGTCACAAGTAGGTATCAGTCGAATCCAGATGAAGAGTACTGGACTTCTATAAAATGTATCCTTAAGTACTTGAGAAGGACTAAGGATATATTTTTTATCTTTAATGATGGAAAACTCCAGGTCTAGGGGTATATAGACTCTGACTTTATATCTGAAATAGATAATCGAAAGTCAACATCTAGAAGTCTTTCCTGTACATTGGTGGTGCTGTAAGTTGAAAGAGTTTCAAGTAAACAGTGATAGTAGATTCCATCTCATCCGTGGTTATCTCAAGAAGAGATATGTCGAGATTAAGAGAGTCAACATCGCAGATAATGCGGCTAATTCAGTGACGAAGTCTTTAGGCCAACAGAAGATCGAAGCTCATCTTGAGAAGATGGGACTTAGATTTATAGCCAATTGGCTTTAGGTCAAGTGAGAGTTTGTTAGATGAGTGTCCTAGAAGTTAAATTGATCGATACTTATAAAATAGTTTCTAAGAGCAATTTTATAATTTTAACTTAAAATTAATAAAAAAATTATTTTCTATCACATTGTGTATTTAAAGCATCTGTGATACATCCATTGAATTAACGGACATAATAACATATATTCTCAAGAGTTGAGAATTTAAGACGTGTTATCATAATTAACTCATAAACTGCTCTCAATCATAGGATCATTATGAAAGATGGTGATCGATCTAGAAAATTATTATACTATCATTTTTTTAGGATAGACGAGTCTTGAGTCTACGGTGTAGAGACACTGGAGCAAAAGTATAGGTACTTGTTGAGAATAAGGGCACTGAGCGTGACCATCTCGAGCAGTCAGAAGGGAGTCTACCTTCTCATCGATGACTAGCTCGATGCTGCAGTTGTATGTCTAGTTCTTTGACTTAAAGTGCATCGATAGTTCATCTTGAGTATATTATAGTTTGACTATACCATAACTCAATCTTCTAGCCATTCAGAATCCTAAGGTATATGTTTGCTATAGCATATTCATTATGGAAATTGGATTGCACCAATAGGAGATCTATCAATCTCAACAGAGGAGGAGCAGTCCTATGATAATCATGATCAAGTTCTTAAGCCCATGGCCATGATAGTGTGAATTAATAGTGTTGGAGATAAATCTCGCTCCCGCTGAAGTCTAGTCCGATGCTTAGCCTAATGCAACCAGTAGCCGCAGAAGAGCTTCAGCAGACGGGCTTTAGCCGAACCCCCAGCGGCCGAGCTTCTTCTAACCCATTCAGCCGGCTGAACTACTTAGCGGCCGAACTCCTTCTGACTCCCCAATCGTCGAGCTTCAGTCAGACTCCCGCAAGAGCCGAATTCTCTCTGCGTCGTTACAGCCAGGCGCCTACGGGAGCCAAATTCCCTCCAGTGGTCGGACTTCTATGGAAGCCAGACTCCCTGCGGACTTCTCCAGCAGTCGGGCTTCTACGAAAGCCGAACTTCCTATGGACTTCTCCAGCGGCCGGGCTTCTATGAAAGTCGGACTCCCTGCGGACTTCTTCAGTGGATGGGCTTCTCAGTGGCCGAACTTCCATGAAAGCCGAACTTCTTATGATGGATTCTTGCAGGCGATCCTGCTACGGTTACACGATAATAACGATCGACATTTATCGAGTCAATAACGATCGGCATTTATCAAGTCAATAATGATCGGAATTTATCAAGTCAATAACGATCGACATTGATCAGGACAGTTACGACAATCATTAATCAAGACGGTTACAACAAGCTCCTTCTATAAAAAGGATCCTTCGGATACACTTACGCCAGGTTCTAAAAACCCTTCTCTCCTCCTCTAAACTCTATCGAACTCCATACTAAGCACTCCATTCCTGTTGACTGGAGCTGACTTGATCATCAGAGGGTCCTGTCGGAGCCACCCCCCATCGACTTCGGATGGGATTTTATTTTGCAGGTCCCCAGCGGCGATCCCATCTGCCTCCACTCCAGCGAATTTTGGCGACTACCAGATTCTATGTCAATAGATTGGTGCTAGAGGAAGGGCCTGGCAATGATTTCTCTCTTAAAGGAAGTCGGGGTTCCCTTATTCTTAAAGGAGAGCTCGGCAACGATTTCTCTCTTCCCACTCCAAAAATCTCTTTTCCTCCTCTTTCGAATTCCTTTCCAAAAAGAAAAGATGCCCCCCAAGAGAGCCTCCATCCGACGATCGACGGCCTCCATGGCCCGATCCCATTTGAATCCGTCCACTCCCGCTCCAGCCCTGGCGACCCAGGCTCACTCTATAGCTGTGGTAGATGCTGAGCAGTTCAACCTGCTCATCCAATAGGTTTGTGGCCTCACTGAGGTAGTTCAGGCGGTGTAGGCCATGCACCAGCAGGCCCCAGTACCAGCTCAATCGGTGCGGGATTCTCCAAAGCCCTGTGGTCCAGTCCAGGGGCAATCGACATGGGCCACCCGACTTCTAATCCCCGGAAGAGGAAGGCAATGGAGGGAGAACCCTTGCTCGGACCACGGCTCGACCCAAGGTGAAGCTTTGCACCCATTCAGCAAGAAGACCTTAGAGATCAGAGACCGCGAAGATCTCCTGGATCAAAGGCTCTTAGAAATGAGCTGACGAATCGAAGAACTCCATCACACTCCCTCCTCACGCGGTAATGACATCTGCACTGACCTTTCTTTTTCATAGAAAATCATGCAGGAATCGGTCCCGCCGAACTTCAAGCTCCTGCAATTCGAGAGCTACGATGGGACCACCAATTCGGTCGACCACCTAGAAGCCTTCTGGACAATGATGCTACTCCATGGCGCGCCAGATGCTATCTTGTGCCAAACTTCTCCTCTACCCATAAAGGGGCTGCTAGGAACTGGTACTCGGCACTTAAGTCAAATACCATCTTATCATTTGACCAGATGAGTCAACAGTTCGCGGCCCACTTTATCAGTAGTCGACGTCCGCGCCGAGGTTCGGAGTCCTTAATGGCCATCAGACAGAAGGAGAAGGAATCCATCCGGGCTTACATTACCCGATTTAATACTGCTGCACTAGAGGTCCGGGATCTGGACCAATCAGTCGCCATGGCCGCTCTCAAGGACGGCCTTCAGAAGAATGATCTACTGTTCTCCCTAGAAAAGAAGTATCCCAGAAACTTTGCCGACTTGCTGACTCGGGCCGAAAGTTATGCTCGGACAGAGGAGGCCTTCGAGGCTATGGATGATGAAATCAGCGGCAAGCGGCAAATCGATGGGCCAGGCAGGCCCGCCGAAGAAAGGAAGCAGACTGAAGCTCAACCACATTCCTGGACTCCCCCTGATCGCGGGCGAGTCCGGACTCCCTCTCAAGCTCGGAAGCGAAGAAGCCCTGATGAAAGGACACACCAAGGTTCCCCTCAGCATCAAAGTTCTCCCCGACGATGATGATTTCACAACTACACCCCCCTTAACACCCCGAAGACTCAAGTATTGATGGAGATTTGGGAGCGACTTCCAAGATCGGAGAGAATGCGTTCCCATTCTAGCAAGCGCAATTCCAATAAGTTCTGCCTTTACCATCGCGACCACGGTCATGACACTGAGGAGTGCATCCAACTCTAGGACAAGATCGAAGAGCTCGTCAGGTAAGGCAGACTAAGCCAATTTCTTCGAAGACGGCCTGAGGAGAAGGAAGATCGGCCAAGAGCATTACCGTCAAGTGGGAAAACCCTGCAAGAAGATCAGCTGCCCCTTGGCGTCATCAATACTATCTTAGGGGGACCTCAGCAAGGGGAGACCAACGGATCCGAAGGATCGATGAAGAGGCGGAGGATCGTGGAGCCCGTGGCCTTCACTGAGGAGGACGGTCAGGAAATCCAATTTTCACATAATGATGCGGTTGTAATTTTTTTGAATATTGCTGACTACGATGTACGCCGCATTCTGGTAGATAATGGAACCTCAGTCAATGTGTTGTTTTACGATGCCTTCTCAAAAATGTTCCTGCTCGACAATCGATTAGGACCGATGAATTCTCCGCTGGTAGGATTTGCTGGCAACGCCGTACCAGTCGAAGGCATAATAACATTGACCGTAGCGACAGGGCAGTGCTCAAAGCTAGCCAAAGCTCGAGTCGACTTCTTAGTCGTAAGGACCCCGCCGCCTATAACACGATCCTTGGCCGACCTGATCTAAATGTACTCCGGGCGGTAGTGTCAACCTATTATTTGAAGATGAAATTTTCGATGAGTCACAGAATCAGAGAAGTCAGAGGAGACCAGGCTCTGGCGAGGTATTGCTACTCGATCGCCCTGCATAAAGGAGATCAGCCCGACACTTATCTTATTGACGAACTGGACGTCCACGACGACCTCACTGAGGAGTGGGGCGAGCCTGTGGAGGACCTCGTCTCTGTGCCCTTGAATGATGAAAACTCGGAGCAGGTGGTGCAGATCGGCTCCAACTTGGCGGCCGAGGTTCGGGAGCAGCTCATCGCTTTCCTCAGAAAAAATGCGGATGTCTTCATCTGGACCCCAGTAGATATGCCGGGGATCGACACCGAGGTCATGGAACATCGACTGACTGTCGATCCGAGGCACCGACCGATAAGAGAAAAGCTGCGCCACCATGCCTCAGAGAGGTAGAAAGCGATCGCCGAAGAAGTAGACAAGCTCCTCAAAGTCGGACTCATTCGAGAGGTTAACTATTCGACTTGGGTCTCGAACGTGGTTCTTGTCAAGAAAGCAAATAACAAGTGGAGGATGTGCATCGACTTCAAGAAGCTAAACAAGGATTGCTCGAAGGACAGCTACCCCCTATCCAGGATCGACCAGCTGGTGGACGCAACCACGGGCCATGAGCTTCTCATGTTTATGAATGCCTTTTCTGGTTACAACCAGATACGCATGGCGCCTGAGGACGAAGAGAAGACCACCTTTATTACCAACCGAGGTCTTTATTACTACAAGGTCATGCCTTTTGGACTCAAGAATGCAGGGGCAACATACCAGCGTTTGGTTAATAAGGTCTTCAAGGAGCAGATCGCCCGCAACATGGAGGTGTACGTAGATGATATGCTCGTCAAAAGTCGAGCTTCAACAGACCACTTGGCCGACCTTGAAGAGACCTTCGGTGCACTTAGGAAGCACAAGATGAAGCTGAACCCAACTAAATACGCCTTTGGTGTAACCTCCAAAAAATTTTTCGAGTTTATGATGTCGAGATGTGGAATCGAGGCAAACCTTCAGAAAATTTGAGCCATTCAAAAAATGACCACTCCAAAGATGATCAAGTTCAGTGATAAAAATCATAAATTCACCAATAGAAATATTAATTTATCAATTAATTAATATTAATTTTTAAGAATTAATAATCAATTTATATATAATTTTTGAAAAATTCATATTTTTATTAATTAAAAAATTAATTAAAAAATAATAAAAAATAATAAAAATTAAAAAAAAATAAAATTTTATTATCAATAGAAAGAGCTTATTTTTTTGATCATAATGAAATAAATTTCAAGTAAAACGGAGCTAAAATGAAAAGATATGAATTTTTAAAAATATAAAATAAATAAAAATTAAATAAAAAAAAAAATGGCTCAGCCGGCTCCGTAAGCCGAGCCACCAAGCCAAGCCAAGCCATCAAGCCGACTCAGCCGTTGAAGCCATCAGCCGGTCCACGATCTAGGCGTGGACCGCCAGCTCAGCAAATTTCGGTGAATCAGAGATTGCCACGTGGTGGACCTAGACCCCTTAAGGGTCTACAGAAATTTATCGCGGCTCACAAGGGTAATTTAGTCTTTTCGTCCGACAATAGCGGCGCTAATTGGTTGCGGTGTGCGGTGCGGCCGGTCCATGCGGTCCATGGGAACAGTTATTGCGCGATCGGACGGATGTGGTTGTTTGCGGTCAGGATCGGACGGCTGTGGTTGCTTCCGAATTTTATTCAGATACAAACATCACGCGGATCACCATCGGACGGCAGCGCTCGATCCAGGCGATGATCTGACGGTCCAGAACGCTGCCGGCGGTGATCAAGACTCCCGAAGCACGATTTGCGGCCAGATTTCCTCGATCAAGCGCGATCCAACGGCCAGAATTTAATCCGACCCGATCTGAGCTTATCTGCATCCGATTTTGATGATTTTTGGACCGTTGGATTCCTATTGAACGGCTGAATTTTATCAGATTTATCAGAGTCATATCAGAGCTGTTTTGATTCAAATTTTATCCAAATTTATTTGTATTTTGACGATTACAAAGGCATTAGTCCCATATTGCCTTTAGAAAAAATATCCAGCCCTCCTAGCTCTATAAAATGGACCCCAGGCCACCAGAAATCGACATCTCTGATCAAGGTGAAGCTTTGGTACAGGGCGAAGCCAGGCTATGGGTTAAAGGCTGCTTCGAAGCAACGGATGCCGAGAAGAAGAGCCGAGCTTCTACACCATCTTTCTGCCAATGCCGATCCAAGATCAAAGATCAGGCTATTTTATTTTATTATCTTTTCTTTTTAAATTTTATGTATTTAAATTCTAAAATTTTAGTTAATAAAAATTTTTATTTTTACATTTTAATTTCTTGCTTTTTATTGTAATTTAATTTCTACACCTTAAATTATTGCTTTGCAAGTAGATGCTAAGATCTAACTAGTAGATCTTAGTACCAAATTTAAATTCCTGCATCTTTTAATTTTTATTTTCAATCTTCCGACTTCAATTTTTATTTTAAAATTCAAATCATTTTCTTTTTCTTCTCAAAAAAAAATCAAAGATTTCAAATCTAAAAACACTACCTTCCCTGTGGATTCGACCCGACTCACTACTATTTACGTATTTTCAATAATTTTAAGAAGTCGGATTAAACTGATAAACACGGTGTCTTAACGATAGCATCGTGTCCCTATCAAGTTTTTGGCGCCGTTGCCGGAAAAGGAATAGATGCTATTTTTTTTGATTTCTTTGATTTTTTTTATAAATTAATTATATTTTTTTTAATATTGCTTACTAATTTTTTTTATTTATTTTGTAGAAAAAAAAAAGAGAAAATGAAGAAAGCATCTAATTTTGGTAAGATCAATCCTAACCCTAGTCCTCTTTTCTTTTTATTTATTTATTTATTTATTTTATTTTTAAATTAATTTAAAAAAATATCCATTTAAACCTAATTAAAAGCCTCATGATAAGATTAGAAACCCTAACTGTTTAGAGCATGCATCATAATAGTTTTAGTTTTATTTTTATTTTTATTTATTTATTTTTTGGTGATTGCTGGAGGCAAAGTAAGCCTTTCAGAATTCAATAAGTTGCATGCATCTAGTTTAAATTACATAGAACCCTTTGATTGAAATTTTTTTTTTTTTTTCGTGCATATTCATATTAAATCAAATTAAGGGCACAACCCAATTAAACAAGATAAGGTGGGGATTTGATCACCCTTCCTTGGCCCACAAACAACCAACCAACATCCTGCACTGACCTAAGTCCTTTAAATTAAAATCAATTAGACATCAACCCTAGGAACTCAAGCTCAATAGGACAAGGAATCCTAAGAGTTGAACCGGGTTAGGATAAGTCAATTTGACTGGTGTCTAGGAAAGTGGTTCAGGGACGATTGGGCCCGAAGGAAGGTGGTTTTTAATTGGTTCCGTTCGCTTACCTGGCCAAGCATAATTGGTGTCTAAGGCAAGCAACGGGGGGACTCCCACCGATCTTACACTTACCTGGCTAGTTGATTGACTAATCCTACACTTGGAGGGCTTGAAGGTGACCTTGGCAGTTAGGAGCTGTCTAGATCTAGGATAACCCTTAGTCAGGATTGATTGACCAACTCGATTGCTAACCAACATCAAACCTAATTCTTCTTTTTCTTCTTAATTCTAGAACTCCTTAGGACCTCTTCTTTAGAACTCTTCTTTCTCTAAAAATAAAATAAAAATTAAATTAAACTAACTAAAAAAAATATTAAAAATAATAATTAAATTAAATTAAATTAAATTAAAATTAATAAATAAAAAAAAATTAATTTATAATAAAATAAAAATAATTAAAAAAAATATTTAAAAAATTTTTTTTTTTGAACCATACATTAGGGTTGCACTAATACATGCATGGTAGGAAATCACTTTTTCTGATTTAGTTGAACTTAATTGAATGGTTGATTCACATTAAACATAATAATCAAATGGCTAATATAAATCTAATAGTCCAAAAATTAGATAAAGTTGACCTTCTTGATCAGAAAATAGATCAACTCCTAACCCTAGGACAACAATCTTCTAATTATCAGGAGAGTTATTCAATCTGTGCTAGTCCAACCCATCATGTAAGTGAATATCCTATGACTGCACAGTTTCCATATTTTATCCAAGAACAAGTTCAAGCTACTCAAGGATACTCTAAATTGATTAATGATCCATTTTCAAATTCATATAATTCAGATTGGAGTAACTTTAATTTTTCTTGGACATCCCAACAGACTCAGGCTCAGACCCAAATTTCACTTGAGCAAAATTATCAAAATTATGCCTATAATAATGGTCAGCCTAGTCAGTTTAACCAGCCATCATATTATAATCAGCCTTCATACCCACCTCCTCAACAGACCAATCTAGCTGATAATAGATTTAACCAACTTCAATAATTGATTCTGACTCAATAGCAATCTATCACTAGACTAGAAGCTTAAATTGGATAATTAGTTGAGTCTAACATGAGGAGAGAACTAGATCAACTACCGAACCTACCAATTTCAAATAACCCACCTAATGACTACCAACCACCTGGATTAAATTATCAATCTAATATTTCATCTAAGAATCTTCAATTTGAGAATACCAAAGTAATTCCTGAACTTAAAAGCTATAGGATTCTTATGGATCCATACCAAGACCAGGTGAGAGAGGCTAGTACTGATGCTAGCCAAAATAAAAATTTAGAGGAATTGGTTAGTACTGAGACTAACCACATAGAAGAACCCAAGCCAGGAATTAGTACTAATGCTAGTTTCAGTTTAAATGAGATAGAAATAAGAAAAAAGAGAATAGATGATTTACCGAGACTTATAAACCTAATGTCCTATTCTCTTCAACCCTAGAAGCTGGTTCTTCTTATAAAAATCAAAAGGCATGTAATGAAATGTCAATGGAGTTGTTTAAGCAGGATCACATTAATTTATCTCCAGAATTAAAACCGCCTTTAGTCACCATTCCAGCACCCATTGAATCAAACTTAACTCCTAAAACTCCATTCATGAGCATTTTAGAAGAACAAATAGGAGTAATTCTTAATAAACATGGGTCTGAGAATGGAATCATAAAATATATCCCAAAAATTAATAGTGAATATATCAATAATGGAATTAAAAATCAACATCAACTTTCTGAGATTGGCAATCCAAAACCATTGGAATTTGTCAATCCAATATTCGACACAGGATAGTGAGCTACATTGTGTCTGACTGAAGACGGTAAACTTAGCGCTTGTTGGGAGGCAACCCAATATTTAGTTTTTATCTAATTTATCTTATTTTTTTTTAAAATAATTTGAATAAGTTGGAGGGAGAGCTCAAATTTGTAAAGGCATGTGCTGGACCAAAAAAATAAAATAAAATAAATAAATAAATAAAATATAGGTGTATTCTTTTATTTTTTTATTACATCATTTTTTTTTTTATTACATCCTTTTTTTTTTCTTCTCCATTGAGGACAATGTCGATTAAGTTGGGGGGAGAAAAAAATAAAAATTTTAAGTCCTCGAAAAAATTAGTATTTAGTATTTAGATACCTGATTATGCTTAAGAATCGAATTAAACTAAGCATTTTTTAAAAAAAATTGATGCACAGATTAGAGAATCTATGAGATATTGAGGAATCAAGTATTAAGAAAATTCAATAAAGAGTTAAGTCCAGAACATAAAATTTTTTTTTGGAGCATTTCTAATTATTTCTACTAGCATCAAAGAAAAGTCTACTTTTTATAGGCTTGTGTAAGGTAACTATACATTTCTTCATATAAAAATTTATTTTAATAAAATAGTTTCCAAGTACTTCTCACTGAGTAACCGGGCCTCTTTGCCTAAGCAAGCATTGAGTTTCACGTCAAAAGGTGGGAAGGGCAAAGAAGCTCGTTGTAAAGCTAGTCTTAACTCGTAGCCTATTTGATTCGAGCTAGTAAGCCCGAGGGGTATTCTATACCTAGTGCCCTAAAGCCAACTGGTTTGGAAGTCATTGGCCCAAGACTCGCTACATGGATCAAATAGAAAGCTTAAGGAGTTAAGACACTCAATAGTGGTACAACGTTAAAAAAAAAAAAAAAAAAAAAAAAAAAAAAACATTGATTTTCCACCGAGTAACCGGGTCCCGTTGCCTAAGTAAGCAATGATATTCGCATCAAAAAGTGGGTAATGTAAAAATAAAAATTAATAAATGAAGGATGAAAGTAGCAATACACCTGCCTATATGAAAGTTTAGACAAATCAGAGATAAAAGTGGAATAATTTAAAAAAAGTTTTAAAAAATTTATTGTTCTTTACTTAATTTTTCTATTGATAAGTATTAATACCCCAATGATATATCTCATTTAAGCTCTACTGAATATCAATGGCTATTTTGAAAATTGCTTAGGTAAAATTCGAAACTCTAAAGTTAAAAGGTATTTAAAACTAAATTCTTTCTTTACTCGAGGACGAGCAAAGCTTAAGTTGGGGGGTGTGATAAAAATCATAAATTCACCAATAGAAGTATTAATTTATCAATTAATTGATATTAATTTTTAAGAATTAATAATCAATTTATATATAATTTTTGAAAAATTCATATTTTTATTAATTAAAAAATTAATTAAAAAATAATAAAAAATAATAAAAATTAAAAAAATAAAATTTTATTATCAATAGAAAGAGCTTATTTTTCTGATCACAACGAAATAAATTTCAAGTAAAACGGAGCTAAAATGAAAAAGATATGAATTTTTAAAAATATAAAATAAATAAAAATTAAATAAAAAAGAAAACGGCTCAGCCGGCTCCGTAAGCTGAGCCACCAAGCCAAGCCAAGCCATCAAGCCGACTCAGTCGTTGAAGCCATCAGCCGGTCCACGATCTAGGCATGGATCGCCAGCTCAGCAAATTCCGGCGAATCAGAGATTGCCACGTGGTGGACCTAGACCCCTTAAGGGTCTATAGAAATTTATCGCGGCTCACAAGGGTAATTTAGTCTTTTTGTCCGACAACAGCGGCGCTGATTGGTTGCGGTGTGCGGTGCGGCCGGTCCATGCGATCCATGGGAACAGTTATTGCGCGATCGGACGGATGTGGTTGTTTGCGGTCAGGATCGGACGGCTGTGGTTGCTTCCAAATTTTATTCAGATACAAACATCACGCGTATCACCATCGGATGGCAGCGCTCGATCCAGGTGATGATCTGACGATCCAGAACACTGCCGGTGGTGATCAAGACTCCCGAAGCGCGATTTGTGGCTAGATTTCCTCGATCAAGCGCGATCCAACGGCCAGAATTTAATCCGACCCGATCTGAGCTTATCTGCATCCGATTTTGATGATTTTTGGACCGTTGGATTTCTATTGAACGGCTGAATTTTATCAGATTTATCAAAGTTGTATCAGAGCTATTTTGATTCAAATTTTATCCAAATTTGTTTGTATTTTGACGATTACAAAGGCATTAGTCCCATATTGCCTTTAGAAAAAATATCCAGCCCTCCTAGCTCTATAAAAAGGGCCCCAGGCTACCAGAAATCGAACATCTCTGATCAAGGTGAAGCTTTGGTATAGGGCGAAGCCAGGCTATGGGTTAAAGGCTGCTTCAAAGTAACGGGTGCCGAGAAGAAGAGCCGAGCTTCTACACCATCTTTCTGCCAATGTCCGATCCAAGATCAGAGATCAGGCTATTTTATTTTATTATCTTTTCTTTTTAAATTTTATGTATTTAAATTCTAAAATTTTAGTTAATAAAAATTTTTATTTTTTACATTTTAATTTCTTACTTTTTATTGTAATTTAATTTCTGCACCTTTAAATTATTGCTTTGCAAGTAGATGCTAAGATCTAACTAGTAGATCTTAGTACCAAATTTAAATTCCTGCATCTTTTAATTTTTATTTTCAATCTTCCGACTTCAATTTTTATTTTAAAATTCAAATCATTTTCTTTTTCTTCTCAAAAAAAAAATCAAAGATTTCAAATCTAAAAACACTACCTTCCCTGTGGATTCGACCCGACTCACTACTATTTACGTATTTTCAATAATTTTAAGAAGTCGGATTAAACTGATAAACACGGTGTCTTAACGACAGCATCGTGTCCCTAGCACCTGGTCAGAAAGGTGGCGTCCCTAAATCACTTCGTCTCAAGGTCAGCCGAACGATGCATGCCCTTCTTCGAGGTTCTCAGGCGATCGAAGAACTTCTGCTGGATGGCGGAGTGCCAACAGGCATTTGAGGAGCTCAAAAACTACCTCGGCATGCCCCCACTACTAGCAAAGCCCGAACTTGGGGAAGCATTGTTCTTGTATCTAGCTGTCTCTCCGGTGGCCCTGGCGGCAATCCTCATCAAGGAAGAAGCAAAGATACAGCGATCGGTCTACTACGTGAGCCGAGTCTTGAGGGACGTGGAGATCAGGTACTCTAGGTTAGAAAAATTGACTTACTGTCTCATAATTGCTATCAGGAGGCTCCGACCTTACTTTCAGGAGCACACCATAACGGTCCCCACGGACCAACCAATAAAAGCAGTTCTCCACCGAGCAGACACTTTTGGAAGAATCGCAAAATGGACAATCGAGCTCATAGAGTTTGACATCAACTATCAGCCCAGGCCATCGATCAAGGCCCAGATACTAGCAAATTTTGTACTAGAATGCACCATTTCAGTTAAAGCCGAGCTTGAATCGAGCAGAACCAGCACCAGAGCGAGGCCAAACTTCGATGAAGCCGAGCTGTTGCGGCCGATCCTCCCCAAAGAGAGCGTCGACCTCCCTGAAGATTCCTGGGCTCTACACGTGGATGGTTCGTCCAACTCCATTGGAGCTAGTGTGGGGCTGGTCTTGGTCAACTCCGAAGGAGTTGTCGCCGAGTACGTGCTGTGTCTTGAGTTTTTTGCGACCAACAATGGGGCCGAATATGAAGCGCTGATTGCCGAATTAAAGATAGCAAGGGAATTATGAGACCGACCAACCAATAAAAGCAGTTCTCCATCGAGCAGATGCTTTCGAAAGAATCACAAAATGGGCAATCAAGCTCACAGAGTTCGACATCAACTACCGACCTAGGCCGTCGATCAAGACCCAGATACTGACGGATTTTGTGCTAGAATGCACCATTTCAGTTGAAGCCGAGCTTGAATCGAGCGAAACCAGCACCAGAGTGAGACCAAACTTCGATGAAGCCGAGCTATCACGGTCGATCCTCCCCGAAAAGAGCGTCGACCTTCCTGAAGATTTCTGGGCTCTACATGTGGATGGTTCGTCCAACTCCATTGGAACTGGTGCGGGGCTGATCTTGGTCAGCCCCGAAGGAGTTATCATCGAGTACGCACTGTGTCTTGAGTTTCCCGCGACCAACAATGGGGCCGAATATGAAGTGCTGATCGTCAGATTAAAGATAGCAAGGGAATTAAAAATAGATCGGCTTCAAGTCTACAACGATTTCCAGCTGATGGTTGGTCAAGTTGGCGGCAACTACGAGGCATGGGAGGAAAGAATGGTGAGGTACCTCAGAAAAGTGAAGAATTTGATTCTGGCCTTCGACAGTTTCGGCATTCAGTACATCCCGAGGGCAGAAAATGCAAGAGCCGATCTTCTTTCCAAGTTGGCCGCTTTAACGTCGGCCGAACTGCCCAAAGAAGTATTTTTGGAAACTTTGAAGTGTCCGACCACCGAGAAATCTTAGGCCATCCTGCAGATAAAATTTGAGCCCAACTGGATCGACCTGTTGATCGCCTACCTTCAAGAGGGGGTCCTTCTCCACGACCGAAAAGAAGCTCGGAAGCTCAGGAATTAGACCTCCCGCTACGTCTTATACGAAGGCAGATTGTATCAGAGGTCGTACTCCCTCCCGTTGCTGAGATGTCTCCGACCTTCAAAGGCCGACCTCGCGCTATGGGATGTGCACGAGAGACTCTACGGAAGTCACGTAGGAGCCAGGTCCCTATTGCAAAAACTACTCTGGCAGGGATACTACTGGCCGACTTTATTTCGTGATTCCATAGAATATATAAAGAGGTGCGACCGCTGTCAGAAGAATGCCAACATGTAGAGACAGCTGGCATCCGAACTCACTCCTCTCAGTTCACCCTGGCCATTTGTACAGTGGGGAATGGATATACTCGGCCCCTTTCCAACGACGTCTGGGCAGCGAAAGTTTCTTCTGGTCATGATCGACTACTTCACCAAGTGGGTCGAAGCCGAACCACTCGCGAAGATTATCAAGGTCAAGGTGCAGGACTTCGTCTGAAAGTCACTAGTCTGTCGGTTTGGCCTGCCCCAAATTTTCATAACCGATAATGAGCGACAGTTCGTCGGAACAAGGTTCGCTGAGTTCTACGAAGGACTAAACATCTCCCACTGCTTCACATCGGTGGCTCACCCGCAGGCCAATGGGAAAGCTGAGATAACCAACTGGACCTTACTGCAAGGAATCAAAGTGAGACTCGATAGGACAAAAGGGGCCTGGGTGGATGAACTCTACCATATCCTCTGGGCATACCGAACAACTCAGAGGGTGCCAACCGGAGAAACATCCTTCGCCTTGGCCTTCGACACTGAGGCAGTTATCCTGGTCGAGCTTAAGCTCCCTTCTGCATGAGTCATGGGCTTCAATGAGCGGCACAACCCCCAGGACCTCATAGTCAATCTCGATCTTCTAAAAGAAAAGAGGGAGGAAGCCCGCGTCCGGATGGCAACCTATAAATAGAAGGTGGGTCGGTATTACAACTCCAGGGTTAAAAGCAAGACGTTCAGAGCGGGGGACTTAGTGCTCCAGCGAGCCACTGTCGCTCAGCCTCAAAGTCAAGGGAAGCTCGCCCCAAACTGGAAAGGTCCGTATGAGGTAATGAAAGTCATCCGACCTAAAACTTATCGCCTAAAGAAACTCGGAGGGATAGTGCTTCCCCGGCCGTGGAACTCAGAAAATCTAAGGATGTATTATCAGTAAACTTTCTTTAAAAACTCTTTTGCTCTGCATTATTGATTTCTAGCACAAGAATTACGGGATGACAGAAAAGAAATGAGTAAAAGTAGCCCGTTAGAAACAGAAGGAGAACCTCGTCCTAATGCGAGCAGGTCAAAGACCTCTAAACCTCGGCTACAGGAGACAAGGTCTCCCCCAGGTCAACATCGATCGTGAAAAATAAGACCTTGCCAAAGTCGAAGGCCTCGTTCACAAAGGATGAGATGGAGGGAGAGGCACGGACGACGATCCGCATGTGCCCCCATAGCCCATTAGGAACAGAAGGAGGATCTCGTCCTAATGCGAGCAAAATCGAAGGCCTCATTCACAAAGAACGAGATGGGGGGAGAGGCGCGGGATGACGGTCCGCATGTGCCCCCACAGTCCGTTAGAAATAAAAGAAGAACCTCGTCCTAACGCGAGCAAAATCGAAGATCTCGTTCACTTTAGACGAGATGGGGGGAGACGGACAATGGTCCGATTGTGCCCCCACAGCCCGTTAGGAACAGAAGGAGGACCTCATCTTAACACGAGTAAAATCGAAGATCTCGTTCACTTTAGATGAGACGGGAGAAGATGGACGATGGTCCGAATGTACCCCCACAGCCCGTTAGGAATAGGAGGAGGATCTCATCCTAATGCGAGCAAAATCGAAGGCCTCGTTCACTTTAGACGAGATGGGGGGAGATGGACGACGGTCCGAATGTGCCCCCATAGCCCGTTAGGAATAAGGAGAAGGACCTCATCCTAACGCAAGCAAAATCGAAGGCCTCGTTCACTTTAGACGAGATGGAGGGAGACGGACGACGGTCCGAATGTGCCCCCACAGCCCGTTAGAAATAGGAGGAGAACCTCATCCTAATGCGAGAAAAATCGAAGTTAGGAACAGGAGGAGAATCTCATCCTAACCCGAGCGATCAGGCCAACCTCGATCGGAGAGCTTCAACTTCCACTTCGGCCAGAGATAAGATCGGAGATAACCTCATCCTGAGATGAGATCTCCCTCGAGCTTCGACATGGACCAACATGAGGCTCAGAGGAAGACTTCGGTAGTCGTCATTCCTGCACTCTCTTCCTTCGATTTTCGAACTCGAGAGTGGGGGGCTGGTGTTGGGGATAAATCCTGCTCCTGCCGAAGTCTAGTCCGATGCTTAGCCTAATGCAACCAGTAGTCGCAGAAGAGCTTCAGCGGACGGGCTTTAGTCGAACCACCAGCGGTCGAGCTTCTTCTAATCCATTCAGCCGATCGAACTACTTAGCGGCCGAACTCCTTCTGACTTTCCAATCATCGAGCTTCAGTCAAACTCTCGTAAGAGCCAAACTCTCTCCGCATCGTTACAGCCAGGCGCCTGCAGGAGCCAAATTTCCTCCAGCGGTCGGGCTTCTATGGAAGCCAAACTCCTTGCAGACTTTTCCAGCGGTCGGACTTCTACAAAAGTCGAACTTCCTGCGGACTTCTCCAGCGGTCGGGCTTCTACGAAAGTCGAACTCTCTACGAACTTCTTCAGCGAACAGGCTTTTCAATGACCGAACTTTCATGAAAGCCGAACTTCTTATGATGGATTCCTGCAGGCGATCCCGCTACGGTTACATGATAATAACGATCGACATTTATCGAGTCAATAACGATCGACATTTATCAAGTCAATAACGATCGGCATTGATCAGAACAGTTACGACAATCATTAATCAAGGCGGTTACAACAAGCTCCCTCTATAAAAAAGATCCTCTGGATACACTTACGTCAGATTCTAAAAATCCTTTTCTCCTCCTCTAAACTCTACCGAACTCCACACTGAGCACTCCATTTCTGTTGACTGAAGCTGACTTGATCATCGGAGGGTCCTACCGGAGCCACCCCCACCGACTTCGGACGGGACTTTATTTTGCAGATCCCCGACGGCGACCCCATCTGTCTCCACTCCAGCGAATTTCGACGACTACCAGATTCTACGTCAACAAATAGAAAGAAGTTTCTATTAAAATTTCACATCGAACTCGAATCAAATGATTTATTCATATGATGGGTGTTAGGTCGGATGAGTTCACCTTGATCTTGATCCCATCAGGGCTCATGATAGAAGAACCCAATCATAAGGTAGCTACACCAAGAGGTTTGTATTCGATTCTGATGGATTGCCACCATATACTGCTTGGTATTACTAATGGATTTTAGAATCAATTAGAATTATCTTGATGATTGACGATTCTAATTGGATGAATTAGAAGAGTTTTGATCCATCGAAAGATATTTCGATGATGTCGATGATGGAGATCATGACATGTTTCATTACCATATAGACTTGAATCTAACTGAATCACACAAACAAGGATGTGGATCTGGATGTCATCAATTTGGCTAATCCAGTTTGATTGATTTGGATTAGATCCAATCAGATTCAAGAAAATCATGCTAGCACATGATTGGACCTAATTTTCTTTTTCTATCATCATTCTGGTTCATCTCGACTGAGTCAAATTAGATTTAGCTCTTCCAAAAATCCTATTTGGGTTTGTTGTGGTTTGACTAGAGCTTGTCCTAGTCAGATCGGAGCTTGTCTTGGCCTGATCAAGGCTTGTCCCGATGAGTTCAGGGCTTGTCTTAAAATCCAAGAAAGGGAGTCAAGATAAGGACTTTTTGACCTAGTCTTTACAATAATTACGGGAGAAGGCATGCGCCTCCTAGACTTTATCTGAGGGCACATGCCCCTAGCTGATTTTCATAAAATAAATGAGGGCACATGCCCCCTTTTGGCATGCACCCATAGTGGATAAGGATAAAGAGTTTGAAAGGGTTCAAACTCTAGGAGATTGTTTTATGCACCATGACTCCCTCTTCTCCAAATTAAACCACGCCTACTTTTCCTTTATTTTGTGTGACAAAATTGAAGAATAATCAGAAGATGGCATGGGATTAAGGAAGGAGTCCTTCTGCTTTAAGCAAACTAGTTGCTTGAAGCTCTTGGACTTCAGGGCTGCGTGCAATAGACCTTTTGCCAAAGATGTTTGGCATTGCAATTAATCCACGATGAAGTCCTTTCCATCTCTCCATCTCCACGCCCCCTCTTTGATCCTTTCCCTCTTCTCTACATCGAATAGGTTGGGCAAAATCAGCTTCAAGGGTTGAAGGCTACTGCTGCAAAGAAGCCAGATTGGCTGACACTTGTAATACACTTTTTATGAGCATTTTTATAATTATAATTTAAAATTAATAAATAATTATTTTTTTTATCATATTGTATGTAAAGTATCTGTGATACATCCTTTGAGTTAATAAGAATGATAATACATATTTTTAAGAATTAAAAATTTAATATATGTACTTTCATAATTAACTCATAAACTACTTTCGATCGTAGGATCATCACGAGGATGGTGATCGATCCAGAAAATTGATTTACAATCACTTTCTTAGGATAGATTATTTTTGAGTTTATGGTATGGAAACACTGAAGTAGAAGTACAGATACTCATTGAGAATGAGAATACTGAGCATGGCCCCTTCGAGCAGTCATAAGAAAGTCTACCTTCTCGTCAATGACTAAGCTTGATGTTGCAGTGGTATGTGTGGTTCTTTGACTTGAGGTGCATCGATAGTTCATCTTAAGTGTATTATAGTTTGACTATACCATAACTTGATCTCCAAGTCATTCGGAATCCTAAAGTGTTGGCTATAGCATGTTTATTGAGGAACTGGATCGCACCAAGATGGGATCTATCAATCTCGGTAGAGGAGGAGCAGTCCCATGATGATCATGAGATCAAGTTCTTAAGCTCTTGGCCATGGCAGTGTGATATAATAGAAAAAAAATTTCTATTAGGATTTCACTTTGGACTCGAATCAAATGATTCAATCATATGACAGGATATTGATTTTGATGAGTTTTATCTTAACCCTAATCCTATCAGGGCTCATGATAAAAGAATCTAATCAAACAGGTAACTACATCGAGAGGTTCACATTCTGTTATGATGGATTGCCAGCATATACTGCTAGTTATCATAGGTGAATTTTGAGAGCAATTAGAATGATCTTGATGATCGATCATTCTAATTGAGTGAATCGAAAGAGTTCTGATTTATCGAAAGATATTTGATAATGTCGATGATAGAGATCACGACATATTTTATTACCATATGGAACTGAACCACCTGAGTCATATAAACAAGATTTGGGTCTAGATGTGATCAATTGAGCTAACACAATTTGATTGATTTGAATTAGATCCAATTAGGTTCAAAGAAATTATGCTAGCACATGATTGAGCCTAACATTCTTCTTCTGTAGTCATTTTGGTTTGTTTTGACTGAGTCAAATTGAATTTGGCTCATCTAAAAATCGTGTATGGGTTTATCCTGGTCTGACTGGAGCTTGTCCAGTTTAGAAAAGTGTTGTCCTAATCCATCAAATGGGAATAGGATAAGATCTGCCAATTTTTCGATCTTTCAGGATAAGGATCAAAGGTTGACCCGGATGTAGGAAAGAAGGGAGAGGGGACATGCGCCCCCCTATAGAATTTCTAATGATGCATGCCCCTAGGTGATTTCACGAGAATGGAGAGGATGCACATCCCCATAGGTGTGCACCCCATATAGATAAGGGCTTTGACTAGTCAAATTAGATTTGACTAGGTCAAAGAGACTTGATGAGATCAAAGTCTCTAGGAGATAGGTTGCTTGCGCCATCCTGCTTCCTATCCATTTGATTCTTGCCAATTTCTCTGAATTTTGTGTGACAAAATCAGAAAAATTAGAGGGTGGGGCGTGGAGATCAGATATAGAGTCCTTCTGCATATCATCTTTGACCTAGTCAAAGTACCATGCGAGGGGACTCTAGAGTTGGTCTATTTAAAAGACCTTGCGCAAGTTGTTGTGCATCGAAATTTCCATACAATGAAGCCCTATCTCTCCCACCTTCTCCATGCCTCCCTCCTATCCTCCTCTCCCTGTTTTTTAGGCCCAAGTGTTGGGTGAAACTCCAGCAAGGATTCCAAGACAATTGGCGCAAAGATCAGGAAGAAGAGCAGCCTAGTTCGTGAGACGAATGCGTCGACTTTGAAGTATTTTGAAGCATCTACAGATCATATCCAGATCTAATCTTTTGTGATCAGATCTAGAAGGATAAGACACCCAGAACTAGCTTGAGTAGACTACGATAGACGTCGAGCACGTGTGCAGCTAGATCCAGAATTTTGGATGCTGATAGATCATCGATAGGGTTAAGGGTTTACTCGATCGCAAGTAACAATAGTTCCTAATTTAATTTTAATTTTAATTTTTAATATTAAATTATTAGGATTAGATCCAAGAAATCTCATATCTGATTAAAATTTGTAGAAGAAATTTTAGAATTTTTTCTATAGATCAGATTGATCCTGAGGCAAAAAACTAGTTTTTTCCTACAACTAGTATCAGAGCTGTGTTTGTAGTTCTTTAGATCTACTTTAGATCTGATTTTTAATTAATTTATGATCTAATATTAAAGATATTAGATATCACATCAGATGTGATCAAATTTAAAATTAATAGATTAAAAATTTAATTAATATATGAGATATATTTGATGCGAGTCTAGACTAGATTTATAGAATTATCTAGAATAGAATTTTATATGATATGATCAGTTAAAATTTTATTTTTTAAATATTATATCAGATATATTAGATCTGAAAACATGCATATGTAGATTTAAATTTTGATACATGAGATGTATACAAAGCATGCAAAGTTAGATCTATAATTTTATATGCGATATATGTTATAGATCTAATAGTTTTGTAGTATAATTATTATTTTTGATTAAGACATTTTTCTCGGCCGTCCGATCATAAGAGTAAGAAGGGTTTAAAAGCTCTTTCTTTTCATTCGATGGAGTGTTCTTATGGCGTGTAGGGGTGCTGCATGTTTGTCCTTAATCAAAAATCAAAAAATTTATTTTCTATAAAATTTTTGATCCTAAAATCTTAGGATTTTTTTATGTATGTTTTGTTTATGAATCCAAACTTAATTAAGAATTAAGATTATAAAATTAATTAGATCTAAAAATTTAAAATTCTCAAATCTAAGATACCTTCATAAATTTGGATTCGAGTGTAGGTAGCTTAATTAGGTCTAGCGGTTGATCAAACTGAATTAAGAGTTAGTTAGGTGAGATCGAGAGTGCTTAGATTTTATCAGTCCAATAGAATTAAGTCTGAATCAAGGTCAACTCACAGTCACATATGGTCGATCAAGTTAAGACCTAATTTGGCTCCATGGTTTGAGCTTAGATTTTAGACTAATCCAATCGATTCTGGTTCGATAATTTAGTATCTAAAGTAAATTTGGTAGATATGACCAACTAGTTTTTAATTGGAAGCTACTCGACTTGAATACGTTCTTGTCGAGTTAATGGCATATCCCTTCCACCGATCTCACTTACCTGACCATTTAGATCGATCCAATTCTAATTTGAGGTGGCTAACAGTTTGAGCTAACCCATGCCACTAGATTAGTCATAATTGTTATGACTAAGTCAAGTCTTGTTTAAGAGACCTAAATCAAATCTTTCTAAAAAAATATTAAGTCATGGGTCTTCCACTATTATAGATGTGTCGGTCCTTTTCGAGATTGATTATTCTCAACTGGTTACAGTGGTTCAGTTGTATCGAGAAGATACAACCATATCTATTAGGCATTGGATGCTACGAGTTGGAGGATGGATTGGATTCAATATTTCAAATACAATGAGGGATCCAATTAGGAATCCAATTCATGCAAATGGTAGGTCTAACTTAACTAAGGATTGGAGCAATATTTCGGGCATGGTGAGCTTCATAAATTAGAGATCAGATTTGAGTGCACCATGATTAGAGAATCATTGGACAAGAGTTGTCCACTCTTTGGTTGACCTATCATCAATAACTGTTAGATAAGATGGTGAGCCAGTCGGTGGGACCATATCATTCACTAAAAATCTATGATCACGAAGATTTTCGTATCTCTACCAAGAAAGTGTAGGAATCCAAAAAAATAGTGGAAGCCTAATTCATTAAAAAATAAAATTCTTAAATAAATTAGTTAAGTCTAATTACAAAGTCTAACTAGAAACTTTAACTCTCTATATAAAAATATCTGCTTCAAACTCACTAATCCGAATCCTAGAAACCCATAAATTGATTGGATTCAATTATAAAGATTGGCTTAGAAACTTCAAAATTATTTTAGATTCTAAGAAGCTAACCCATGTATTGGACCAGGATCCCTCCACCTTGCCAGCACGTCCAATCGTTGAACAAAGAGCGTCTCTAGAGAAGTGGATGGATGGTGATAACAAAGCTAGGTATATATGTTGGACTCAATGTCAGATGAATTATAGTGCCAATATGAAGATATCAAGATTGCTTATCAAATGTTGGCTCACTGATAAGAGCGCGATGGTGTCATCAAGACATCGTGTTTATCAGTTTAATTCAACTTTTTAAAATAATTAAAAATACATAGATAGCAGTGAGTCGGATCGAATCCATAGGGAAGGTAGTATTTTAGTTTTGAAATCTTTTATTTTTGAAAAGAAAAAAAAAAATTGAGTTTTGAAATCAAAAATGAAGTCAAAAAATAAAAAGCAAAAATTAAAAGGTGTAGTTATTTAAACTTGGTACTAAGATCTACTAGTTAGATCTTAGCATCTACTTGCAATAAAATAAAAAATAATAATTAAAATATAGAAATTAAATTATAATAAAAATAAAGAGCTGAAATTAAAGTACAAAAAAAATAATAAAATTTTCAATAATTAAAATTTTATAATTTAAATACATAAAATTTAAATAAAATAAAATAAAATAGCCTAATCTCTGATCTTGGATCGGCATTGGCAGAAAGATGGTGTAGAAGTCCAGCTCTTCTTCTCGGCACCCATTGCTTTGAAGCAACCATTAATCCATAGCCTGGCTTTTTCCTATACCAAAGCTTTATCTTGATCAGATATATTGATTTCTAGAGGTCTAGGGTCCTTTTTATAGAGCTAGGAGGGCTAGAGAATTTTCTTCTGGGCAATGTGGGACTAAGGATCTATTTGATCATCAAAATATGGAGAAATCTAAGTGAAAATTGGATTAAAAAGAGTTCTGGATGAATTCTACTACTCTGGATGAAATCTGATCGTTGATAGAAATCCAACGGATCAAAAATCATCAAAATTGGATGTGTATCGGCTCAGATCAGGTCGGATTAAATTCTGACCATTGATTGCATGTTGATGGAAAAAATTTGGCCGTTGATCGCGCGTTTGGAATCTTGATCACCGTCGAAAACGTTCTGGACCGTCGAATCATCGCCTGGATCAAGCGCTGCCATTGGATGGCAATCCGCATGAAGCTAAGTTCGAATCAAATTCAGTTTTATATCTCCACCATCTGATCTTAACCGTAAGTGACTGCAGCAGTCCGATCGTGCAATTACTATTTTTATGGACCACGTGGACCAGCTGTACCATACACTGCAACCAATCAGTGCCTTCTGTCGTCGAGTGAAAAGCCCAAAATGTCCTGTAAGCCACGATAGATTTTCTGTGAACCCTTTAAGGGTCTAGGTCCATCATGTGTCACTTTATGATTCGCTGATTTCTGCTGAGCTGGCGGTCCACGCCTAGATCGTAGATCGACTGACGGCTTCCACGATTGAGTTGGCTTGCATGGCTGGCTTGGCGCATTGGCTTCATTGGCTTGGCTCGACGCATTTGGACATGCCGACTGATATGGCGCGGCGGCTTGAGCCGACTGAGCTATTTTTTTATTTATTTTTTTTTATCTTTAGAAATTCATATCTTCTCCATTTTAGTTTTATTTTGCTTCAAACTTATTTCACTATGATTAAAAAAATGAGCTCTTTTCATTGATAATAAAATTTTATTTTTTAATTTTTATTATTTTTTAATTAATTTTTGAATTAATAAAAATATTAATTTCTTATAAATTATATATAAATTGATCATTAATTCTTAAAAATTAATATAAATTAATTAATAAATTAATACTTTTATTGATAAATTTATGGTACTTATCACACCCTCCTAACTTATGCTTTGCTCATCCTCGAGTAAAGAAAGAATTTAGTTTTAAATATCTTTTAACTTTAGAGTTTCGAATTTTACCTAAGTAGTTTTTAAAATAGCCATTGATATTCAGTAGAGCTTAAGTGAGATATATCATTGGGGTATTAATACTTATCAATAGAAAAATTAAGTAAAGAACATTAAATTTTTTTGAACTTTTTCTAAATTATCCCATCTTTATCTCTGATTTGTCTAAACTTTCATATAGGCAAGTGTATTGCTACTTCTGTCCTTCATTTATTAATTTTTATTTTTATATTACTCACTTTTTGATGCGAATATCATTGCTTACTTAGGCAATGAGACCCGATTACTTGATGAAAAATTAATATTTTTTTATTTTATTTTTTTAATGTTGTATTACTATTGAGTATCTTAAATTTTTATGCTTTCTATTTGATCCATATAGCGAGTCTTGGGCCAATGACTCTCAAACCAATTGACTTTAGGATAGTAGGTATAGAATATCTCTCGGGCTTACTAGCTCGAATCAAATAGACTACGAGTTAAGACTAGTTTTACAATGAGCTTCTTTGTCATTTTCATCTTTTGATGCGAAACTCAATGCTTGCTTAGACAAAGAGGCTCAGTTACTCAGTGAGAAGTACTTAGAAACTATTTTATTAAAATAAATTTTTTATATGTAGAAACATATAGTTACCCTACATAAGCCCATAAAAAGTAGACTTTTCTTTAATGCTAGTTGAAAAAATTAAAAATGCTCAAAAGAAAAAAATTTTATATTCTAGACTTAACTATTTATTGAATTTTCTTAATACTTGATTCCTCAATATCTCACAGATTTTCTAATCTGTGTATTAATTTTTTTAAAAAATACTTAGTTTAATTCGATTCTTAAGCATAATCAGATGTCTAAATACTAAATACTAATTTTTTTAAGAACTTAATATTTTAAAATTTTTATTTTTCTTCTTCCTAACTTAATCGACATTATCCTCAATGGAGAAGAAAAAATAAAGGGTGTAATAAAAAATATGAAAGAATACTCCTGACTATATTTTTGGTCCAGCACATACCTTTGAAAATTTAAGCTCTCCCTCCAACTTATTCAAATTATTCTAAAAAAAAATCAACTAAAAAGATAAATTAAACTAAAAAAAACTAAATATTGGGTTGCCTCCCAACAAGCGCTAAGTTTACCGTCTTCAATCAGATGCAATGCAGCTTACTATCCTATGTCAAATATTGGATTGATAAATTTCAATGATTTTAGATTACCAATCTCAGAAAGATAATTTCTTATCCCTTTATTGATATAATCATTATTAGTTAGGAGAATATAATTTGTGACCCCATTCTCAGACCCATGTTTATTAAGAATTTCTCCTATTTGTTCTTCTAAAATGCTCATGAATAGAGTTTTTGTATTAGGAGTTAAGTTTGATTCAATGGGTGCTGGAAGGGTGACTAAAGATGATTTTAATTCTAAAGGTAAATTAATATGATCTTGCTTAAACAACTTCGTTGACTCTTTATTATATGCCTCTTGATTTTTGTAAGAAGAACCGGCTTCTAGGGTTGAAGAAAATAGGCTTTTAGGTTTATAAGTTTTGGATAAATCATCTATTCTTTTTTTTTTCTATCTCATTTAAACTGAAACTAGCATCAGTACTAATTTCTGGCTCAGGTTCTTCTATGTTGTTAGTCTCAGTACTAACCAATTTTTTTAAATTTTTATTTTGACTAGTATCAGTACTAGCCTCTCTCACCTGATCTTGGTATGGGTCCATAAGAATTCTATAGCTTTTAAGTTCAAAAATTACTTTGGCATTCTCTAATTGGGGATTCTTAAGTAAGACATTAAATTAATAACTTGATCCAGATGGTTGGTGGACATTAGATGGATTATTTAAAATGGTAGGCTCGATAGTTGATCTAGTTCTCTCCTCGTGTTAGACTCAACTAATTATCCTATTTGAGCTTCTAGTCCGACGATAGATTCTTATTGAGTCAAGATCGATTATTGTTGATTCAAAATTAATTATTGAAGTTGGTTAAATCTATCGTCAGCTAGATTGGTCTGTTGAGGAGGTGGGTATGATAGCTAGTTGTTATATGATGGCTGAGTAAATTGACTAGGCTGACCATTATTATAGGCATAACTTTGGTATTGGGATCTATTTTGATAATTTCACATAGATAAAATTTGAGTCTGAGTGTGAGTCTATTGGGATGTCCAAGAAAAATTATGGTGGTTGCTCCAATCTAGATTATATGAATTTAAAAATGGATCATTAATCAATTTGGAGTAAGCTTGAGCAGCTTGAACTTGTTCTTGGATAAAATGTGAAAACTATGCAGCAATAAGATATTCATTCACATGATGGATTGGGCTAGCACAAATAGAATAAAACTCTTGATAATTAGAAGGTGATGTGAATTATGCAGGAGATTATTGATTTAAGGTTAGGAGTTGATCTAATTTCTGGGCAAGAAGGTCAACTTCATCTAATTTTTGGACTATTAGGTTCAGGTCAGCCATTTGATTATCAGATTTAATATGAATCAACCATTCAATTAAGTTCAACTAAATCAGACCGTGTATGTATTAGTGTAACCCTAATGTATGGTTCAGAATTGTTTAGATTTTTTTGAAAATTTTTTTTTATATATGTATATTTATTATTTTATTATATTAAAAAATTATTTTTTAAAATTATTTTAATTATTTTAATTATTATTTTTAATTTAATTTAATTTGATTATTATTTTTAATATTTTTTTAGTTAGTTTAATTTAATTTAATTTAATTTTTATTTTATTTTATTTTATTTTTGAAGAGAAAAAGAAGAAATAAAAGTTCTAAAAAAAATTTTGAAGAGTCCTAGAACTATGAAGAGAGAGAAGAATTAGGTTTAATTAAGTTTGATGTTGGTTAGTAATCAAGTTGGTCAATCAATCCTGACTAAGGATTATTCTAGATCTAGATAGCTCCTAACTATTAAGGTCATCTTCAAGTTCTCTAAGTGTAGGATCAGCCAATCTAGTCAGATAAGTGTAAGATCGATGGGAGTACCCCCTTTGCTTGCCTTAAATACCAATTGTGCTTGGTCAAGTAAGCTAACGAAACTAATTAGAAACCACCTTTCTTTGGATCCAGTCGTTCCTGAACCACTTTCCTAGATACCAGTCAAATTGACTAACCCTAACCTGGTTCAACTCTTAAAATTTTTTGTCCTAATAAGCTCGAGCTCCTAGGGCTAATGTCTAATTGATTTTAAAATTAAAGGCTTAGATCAATGCAGGATGCTAGTTGGTTGTTTGTGAGTCAAGGAAGGATGATCAAATTTTTACCTTATCTTGTTTAATTGGGTTATGCCCTTAAGTTGATTTAAAGATAAATATGCACACAAAATTTTTAATCAAAAGGTTCTATGCAATTTAAACTAGATGCATGCAATTAATTGAATTCTGAAAGGCTTACCTTGCCTTCAGCAATCATCAGAAAAAATAAAAATAAAACTAATATAATGCATGCTCTAAATAGTTAGGGTTTCTAATCTTATCATGAAGCTTTTAATTAGGTTTAAATGGATATTTTTTTAATTAATTTAAAAATAAAGTAAATAATAAAATAAATAAAAAAAAGAAGAAGACTAGGATTAGGATTGATCTCACCAAGCAAAACTAAATGATTTGTTCCTTGCCCTAGTTCTTTTTATTCTTTAACCTTTTTTTCTACAAAATAAATAAAATTAGCAAGCAATATTTATAAAAAAATAAAAATTTTATTTATAATTTATTTATAAAAAAATCAAAGAGATCAAAAATTTAATGTTCATGTCTTTTCTGATAATAGCATCAAAAACTTGATAAGAGCATGATGTTATCGTTAAGACATCATGTTTATCAGTTTAATTTGACTTTTTAAAATAATTAGAAATACGTAGATAGCAGTGAGTCGGATCGAATCCATAGGAAAGGTAGTATTTTAGTTTTAAAATCTTTAATTTTTTTAAAAAAAATTAAGTTTTAAAATTAAAAGTGAAGTCAGAAAATAAAAAGCGAAAATTAAAAGGTATAGAAATTTAAACTTGGTACTAAGATCTACTAGTTAGATCTTAGCATCTACTTATAATAAAATAAAAAATAATAATTAAAGTATAGAAATTAAATTATAATAAAAATAAAGAGCTAGAATTAAAGTATAAAAAAAATAATAAAATTTTTATTAATTAAAATTTTAAAATTTAAATATATAAAATTTAAAAAAAAATAAAATAAAATAGTCTGATCTTTGATCTTGGATCGATATTGGCAGAAAGATGGTGTAGAAGCCCAACTCTTCTTCTTTGCATTCATTGCTTTGAAGCAGCCATTAACCCATAGTCTGGCTTCCTCCTGTACTAAAGCTTCACCTTGATCAGATCTATTAATTTCTAGAGGCTTGGGATCCTTTTTATAGAGCCAGGAGGGCTGAAAAGTTTTCTTCTAGATAATGTGGGACTAAGAAGCTCTTTGATCGTCAAAATATGAAGAAATTCAAAAAAAAATTGGATTAAAAGGAGTTTTGGATAAATTCTACTGCTCTGGATGAAATCTGGCCATTGATAGAAATCCAACAGACTAAAAATTATCAAAATTGGATGCGTATCGGCCTATATCAGGTTGGATTAAATTCTAACCATTGATCATGTATTGATGGAGAAAATTTGGATGCTGATCGTGCATTTGGAATCTTGATCACCATCGAGAGCGTTCTGGACCATCGAATCATCTCCTGGATCGAGTGAAGTTAAGTTCGAATCAAATTCAGTTTTAAACCTCCACCATCCGATCTTGACTGCAAGCAACTGCAGCCATCCAATCGCATAATTACTATTTCCATGAACCGCATGGATTGGCTACACCATACACCGCAATCAATCAGCACCTCTTGTCGTCGAGTGAAAAGTCCAAAATGCCCTGTGAGCTGTGATAGATTTTCTATGAACCCTTTAGGGTCTAGGTCCACCACGTGTCGCTCTATAATTCATCAGTTTCTACTGAGTTAGCAGTCCATGCCTAGATCGTAGATCGGTTGATGGCTTTTATGGCTAAGTCGGCTAGCATGGCTGGGTTGGCACGTTGGCTTCATTGGCTTGGCTCGGCGCATTTGGATACGGCGGCTTGAGCCGGCTGAGCTATTTTTTTTTAATCTTTAGAAATTTATATCTTCTTCGTTTTAGCTCCATTTTATCTTAAACTTATTTTGTTATGATTAAAAAAATAAGCTCTTTCCATTGATTATAAAATTTTATTTTTTAATTTTTATTTTTTAATTAATATTTTAATTAATAAAAATATTAATTTCTTAAAATTATATATAAATTGATCATTAATTTTTAAAAATTAATATAAATTAATTGATAAATTAATATTTTTATTAGTAAATTTATGGTACTTATCACTCATCTATAAGAGTTGTTTAGTGAGCAGAGTCACGCAGCCTGGTATCAAGTCTTCTGAAGATTTTTTAAGACTCAGATGCATGATGGACAGTCGATCCAAGGTTATTGTTTGACAATGATCAAGAATCTAGAGAAGCTCGGTGTCGTGCTTGATAAGGATCTACAGATTGATGTGATCCTATAGTCCTTGACTAATGCGTATGGGCAGTTCATCATGAACTTTCATATGCATAAACTGCAATGTACCTTGGTTGAACTTATGAACATGCTGATTACTGCTAAGCTTTCAATGAAAGATTCAAAGGGCTCAGTACTTGCTATGAAGCAGATTTTCTTTAAAAGAAAGTCTTTTAGAAAGAAAAAGAAGTCTGCGAAGAAGCAGAAGGTAGAAGGCAGAAAAAAGACGAAGGAAGAACTGAAGAAGAAGGCTGCTAATAAAAAAAAAGTGTTTTCATTGCAACATTGATAGCCATTGAAAGCGGAACTATCTTTTATACCTAGCCAACCTGAAGAACAAGAAAGAAGCAGGTCCTTCTAGAGATATGCTCGTAATTGAATCTAATCTAATAATTTTTTGCATCCAACTGAATGCTTGACTCTGGTTCTAGTGCTCACTTATGCACTTCCATGCAGGATCTTGAGGAGAGCATGAGGTTGAGGGATAGTGAGATAATTCTGTATGTCAAAAATGGAGTAAGGGTTTCTATGTGATCGTGAGAACCTATCCTCTTCGACTACCATCTGATTTAGATTTAATATTTAAGGACTATTATTATGTGCCTATGGCAAGTAGAAATTTGATTTCTATTGCTTGTTTAGCATAGGAAGATTATGTAATTAGCTTTCTTAAGGACTACTGTACTATTCTTTTTAAAAAAAAAAAAAATTATAAGTAATTTCTTAATTAATGATCTCTATCAATTGCATGTTGATGTCTCTGTATTTAATGTTGAGTAAAATGTGAATGCTATAGGATCTAAACGACCTAGGAATAGTCTAAACGAAAGGTATCTATGGCACTTTAGGCTAGGTTATATAGCGAAAGACAGGATTAACAAATTGAAGAAATTCGGACTAATGGGTTCGTTGACTTTCGAGTCATATCTGATTTGTGAATTATGCCTTCAAGGCAAAATGATCAAGCTTTTTTTTTATGGGAATGAAAAAAGGGTCACGAACCTACTTATCCTGGTACATACAACTGTATGTGGTCCATTTGATGTACCTACTAGAGGTAATTATGTCTACTTCACTACCTTTATCGATGATCTATCTCGATATGGATATATGTATCTGATGCGATATAAGTCTGAAGCCTTTGAAAAGTTCAAGAAATTCAGACAAAAAGTAGAAAAGTAAATCAAAAAATTCATTAAGATTCTTCGATTAGATCGAAAAGATGAATATCTTAGTCAAAATTCCTAAACTATCTTAAAAAAGTGACATAGTCTTGTAATGGACTCCACCTGGAACATCTCAACTCAATGAGATTTTAGAATGAAAAAATTAGATCCTATTGGATATGGTCCGATCCATGATGAGTTTCACGTATCTTCCTAAGTTTTTTTTGAAAACATAGTCTAATGACCACTATATACCTACTGAATAGAATTTTCTCTAAAACCATTCTTACCACACCGTATGAGATATGGCATGGTAAGAAATCAAGTCTAAGTTATCTCAAAATTTGGGATTGTCCGACCCATGTTAAGAAATAGTAGGCAGACAAATTATAATCTAGGTCATTTAGAGCTCATTTTGTTAGATATCCTAAAGAGTTATTAGGATATTATTTCTATCTTTTCAAAGACCATAATGTGATTGTGAGTCGACACGTCATTTTTTTTAAAAAATAGTTTATTCAAGATGGTGGCATCGGAAGATAGATTAGGCTCGAGGAGAAGGTCTCTAAAGAGCAACGAGCTAATGAACCCAAGAAATCCAGTCAATCTCAGCCAATCCAAACACAATCTCATCCACCTCATAGATCAGGAAAAAATTTTCATCCTCTTGAGGGGTACTTAGAAACCATTTCAGAGGATGTAGAGAAAATATTTCTCATAAGAAATGAAGTTCATAGTGATGATCCCAAAACCTATGATGAGGTAATATTAGATATCGACTCCAAAAAATGGTTCGAGATAATGAAATCAGAGATTGACTCAATGCGCTCGAATCAAATCTGGATCTTGATAGATCTACCTAAAAGTATTGTACCTATAGGATATAAATGGATCTTCAAGAGAAAGATAGGTGCCAATGAAAATGTAGAAACATTCAAGACTAGGCTAGTAGTGAAAGGGTATAGTCAATACGAAGGCAGTGACTATCAGGATACCTTTTTGCCTAGAGCCATGCTAAAATCCATCCGCATACTGCTTGCTGTTATAGCCTATTTTGATTATAAAATATGGTAGATGGACGTAAAAATGACATTCTTAAATTGATATCTTAAGAAAGATATCTATATAGAACAGCCACTCAGTTTCACATCCAGTGATAATGATCACAAGATTTGTAAGCTACAAAGATCTATATATGGACTTAAGCAAGCATCTCGGAGCTGAAATACTCATTTTAATGATGCGATCAAATCATTTGGTTTAATCAAAAATGAGGAGTCCTGTGTCTTCAAAAAAGTCGGTGGGAGCATTCTTGTCTTCCTCGTATTGTACGTGGATGACATCCTCCTGATTAAAAATGATATTCTCATGTTGACATCCGTCAAAATATGATTGTCAAAAGAGTTTTCTATGAAAGACCTAGGAAAGGCATTCTTTATATTGGAAATAAAGGTCTATAGAGATAGATCGAATAGGATGCTGGAACTATCATAGAAAATGTACATAGAGGAGGTGCTGAAGAGGTTCAGCATGGAAAACTCAAAGAGGGGATTGGTGCCATTCAAACATGGCATTCATCTCTCCAAGAAGATGTGTCCCAACATACCTGAAGAGATTGAATGCATGAACAAGATCCCTTATGCTTCGATAATAGAAAACCTTATGTATGTCATGTTGTGTACACGATCTGATATCGCACATGCTATGAGTGTCACAAGCAGATATCAGTCGAATCTAGGTAAAGAGCATTGGACTTCTGTGAAGTGTATCCTTAACTACTTGAGAAGGACTAAGGATATATTTTTTATCTTTGGCAATGAAGAACTCCAGGTCCCAGGGTATACAGACTTAGACTCTATGTCTGATATAGATGATCGAAAGTCGACATCTAGTAGTCTATTTATATACAATAATGGTGCTATTAGCTGGAAGAATTTCAAGCAGACAGTGATCGCAGACTCCATAATGAAAGCTGAGTACATCGCTGCATCAAAAGCCATAAAAAAAGCATTCTGATTTAAGAAATTCACTACAGAGCTTGGAGTGATGCTATCGGATGCCGTCTCTCTGTATTATGACAACAATGGTGCCATAGCCCTAGTTAAAGAGCCAAGGTCTCATCAAAAGTCGAAGCATATCGAATGGCAATATCACCTCATTCATGACTATCTCAAGAAGGATTACATCGAGGTTAAGAGAGTCGACACCGCAAACAATGTAGCAGATCCACTAACGAAGCTATTGAGCCAGCAGAAGATCGAAGCCTATCTTAAGAACATAGGACTTTGATTTGTAGCCAATTGACTTTAGGTCAAGTGAGAGTTTGTTAGATGAGTGTCCTAGAAGTTAGATTGGCTAATACTTATGATACACTTTTTAAAAATATTTTAATAATTTTAACTTAAAATTAATAAAAAATTATTTTTTATATCATATTATATGTAAAGTGTCTGTGATACATCTTTTAAATTAATAGAAATGATAATATATATTTTCAAGAGTTAAAAATTTAAGACATGTACTTTCATAATTAACTCATAAACTGCTCTCGATCATAGAATCATCATGAGGATGATGATCGATCCAGAAGATCGATGTACGATCACTTTCTTAAGATAGATGAGTCTTGAGTCTACGATGTGGAGACATCGGAGCAAGAGTATAGGTACTTATTGAGAATGAGGGCACTGAGCGTGACCACCTGGAGCAGTCATAAAAAGTCTACCTTCTCATCAATGACTAAGCTTGATGCTGCAGTGGTGTATCTAGTTCTTTGACCTGAGGTGCATCAATAGTTTACCTTGAGTGTGTTATAGTTTGACTATATCATAACTCAATCTCCTAGTCATTCAAAATCTTGAGACGTATGTTGGCTATAATATGTTTATTATAGGAACTGGATCGTACCAAGATGGGATCTATTAACCTTAATAAATGAGGAGTAGCTCTATATTGATCATGAGTTCGAGTCCATAAGCTCATGGCCATGGCAGTGTGATATGATAGAAAAGAGTTTTCTATTAGGATATCACATCAAACTCGAATCAAATGATTCAATCATATGATAGGATGTTGGGTTTGACGAGTTTTATCTTAATCCTAATCCTATCAAAACTCATAATAGAAGAATCCAATCACATAGGTAGCTGCACTGAGAGATTCACATTCAACTATGATGGGTTGCAACCATATACTGCTAAGTATCACTGATGGATTTTGAAAGTAATTAGAATGATCTTGATGATCGATTATTCTAATTGAGTGAATCGAAAGAGTTCTGGTCCATCAAAAGATATTTTGATAATATCGATGATAGAAATCACGACATGTCTCATTACCATACAGAACTGAATCTAATTGAATCACACAAATAAGAGTCTGAGTTTGGATGTCATCAATTAAGCTAACACAGTTTGATTGATTTAGATTAGATCTAATTAGGTTCAAGAAAATTGTGCTAGCACACGATTAAGCCTAATATTCTCCTTCTGTAGTCATTTTGGTTCATCTTGACTGAGTCAAATTGGATTTGGCTCATCCAAAAATCCTATATGGATTTATCCTGGTCTGACTTGAGCTTGTCTAGGTCTAAAAAGTATTATCATAATCCATCAGATGAAAATAGGATAAGACTTGCCAATTTCTTGATCTTTTATGATAAGGGTCAAAGATTGATCCGGATGTAGAAAAGAAAGGAGAGGGGGCATGCGCCCTTTGGAGAATTTCTAGGGGTGCATGCCCCTAGGTGATTTAATGAGAATGGAGAGGGTGCATCTCTTCCTAGATGTGTGCCCCATATGGATAAGGGCTTTGACCAATCAAATTAGATTTGACTAGGTCAAAGAGACTTAATGAGATCAAAGTCTCTAGGAGATAGGTTGCTTGCACCGTCTTGCTTCCTATCCATTTGATCCTCACCAATTTATCTAAATTTTGTGTGATAAAATTAGAAAAATTAGAGGGTGGGGCATGGAAATCAGATATAGAGTCCTTCTGCATGTCATCTTTGACCTGGTCAAAGTACCATGCGAGGGGACTCTAGAGTTGGTCTATTTAAAGGATCCTACATAAGCTGTTGTGCATCAAAATTTCCATATGGTGAAGCCCTATCTCTCCCACCTTCTCCATGCCTCCCTCCTCTCCTCCTCTCCCTCTTTTCCATGCCCAAGTGTTGGGTGAAACTCCAGCAAGGATTCCAAGCTAGTTGATGCAAAGATCAGGAAGAAGAGCAATGTAGTTCGTGAGACGAACGCGTCGACTTCGAAAGTATTTTGAAGCATCTACAGATCACATCTAGATATGATCTTTTATGATCAGATCTAGAAGGAGAAGACACCCAGAACCAACATGAGTAGACTACGGTAGAGGTCGGGCATGTGCGCTGCTAGATCCAGAACCCCGGATGCTGACAGATCATCGATAGGATAAAGGATTTACTGAATCTCAGGTAACAATAGTTTCTGATTTAATTTTAATTTTTATTTTTAATATTAGATTTTTAGAATTAGATTCAAGAACTCTTAGATCTGATTAGGATTTGTAAAAAAAAAATTAAAAATATTTGCTATAAATTTAATCAGATCAGATCGATCCTGAGGCAGAAAACTAGTTTTTTCCTACAGCTATTGCGAAGAACAAGTCAAGACGATCTCGATCGTGAGATGATTACGACACTGCTGAAGATCAGATTATTGGCAAACTAGAAGGACATCAGATCTGATCTTTTAAGATCAGATCCAGAAGAAGAAGACATTCAGATCTGACTCGAGTGGACTTCGGTAGAGGCCGAGCGCGTGCGTGACTTACATCAGAACCTCAAGCTTCATCAGAACATCGGTAGGATAAACAGTTTACCTGATAAGATAATATTAAATATTGCTATTTTAATTTAATTTTAATTTTCTAAATTCATATCAATCTAATTAGATATGAGAATACTCATATTTGATCGGATCTTTAGAAAAAATTTAAAAATTTTATTTTAGATTAGATCAGATCAAATCGATCCTGTGGTAGGAACTAGAAGTTCCTTCACTTCATCCTTTCCAACCGTGAATCTTTAATCAAGTATATTTCTATTGTTAGTTTTGTATATTAATGAACTTTTAGTAAGGAATATTGTTTTTCTTGCTTTGATTAGTCGTTAATCGGATGTTTGGTGGTTATAAATTCGATGAAGTAGGACCCTTGAACATCTTTTTGCCCAGTTCGTCGATGCCCTCCTCTGCCACCTCATCCACCACTGCCTCCTTTATCCCTTCTTGCTAGGTTCGTTCACTTCTTTCCATATACTTCTCTTTTTATAAGAAAAAAAATTTTGTCATGAAACGTAGATTCCTTCTTTCTCTAACATTCTATTGAGGATGAAATATTAGATGTTTGTTGATTCTCATGTAGTTCCAAAAGTTATCCTATGATATAGATTTTTTAATGCTAAACATTATCATTGATCTTCTTTTATCCATAAAAAAAAAAGGGTTACATCTCTATAAATTCTTGTAAAATTTGGTTGTTATTTAAATAGGTGGTCCTAGATGCCAAAATTATTCTTTGGTATAAAATGGCTACTGCTTATTGTTTAAAATAATTAACTTTATATTTTTAGAGGAATATTTTCTTCATGATTTCAAATATGCTTAACATCCGTGTATAATAAATATGAATATACTTGATATCCGATTCGTATCCATATCCGTTTATAATAAATATGGATATACTTGATATCTGATTCGTATCTATATCCGTTTAGAACAAATATGGATACTAATTTTGATATCCATTTAATATCCAGATCCATATCCATATTCATTAAAAAATATAGATACAAATATGGATATACCACGATCCGATCCTTATTTGATCCATTTTCAGCCCTAGTCGTCCAAGCACAAAAATGCAATTTAAAAAAGAAAGAAAACATGCATATGAAGCAATAATTTTGTGAATAATCAATGAATACAGGATCATATATATGTTAAATAGAATACTAGAAATTATAAAGAGAAAAGAGATAGATACGCATACTTATTTGAGCCATAATTGATGTGAGGCTATTATTATTGGCCGTGTGACTGCTTGGTCTTTCTCTCTATGACCTAGAATCTCAATGGCAGCTCTCAATAGGACAAGCAACTCAACCTAGGTTAGAGAGGGGACCTAGCATACATATAAATAGGTATCCTACTAGGCCCTCCCATCATGGGCTTCAATAAGATCTAAACCTATACTTAACTATCCAGCTAGACTTTTATAGAAAGATGCTACTACCCAATCTAATAGGATCACAAATAAATTAGACTAACAACTCAATGGACTATCCATCAACCTATTTTTATAAAATCAAATAAATCAATTAATGTAAGCTCACATAAGAAATTTTTTCAATATTCTCCCACTTGGGCTACATGGATTGTATTATTGAAAATAATTTTGTTTCTTTGAAAATAGACTCTCGGGTTGATAACTTAGAAAAGCAACATGTGGCCATACTTTTTAAAAATAATAGTTTTGAGATAGCATATTAAAACCGATCCAGTCCAATATAACCTTAACATCAGATTATGGCGATCAACATATATTCTCATCATCAACACACGACCATCGATAGTCACAAATGTTAACAATTAAATCAACATGGATCATTAAGTCTAGTACTAACATATGATCATAATATAATATGCACTATTTCTTATTGATCCTTACTATAATTTCTAAACTGAATACAACTATATGGCTACATAAAACCTGGATGTCTCAAAAGCAATTAACAAAGAGATATATCACAAATACAACTATCATTTTTAAGTCTTGGCGACATGCCTTAAGATACTATATTATACTCTATTTTCAATTACACAACATACAATAAACAATAGTGATGATCATCAAATAATATAGCTGATTAATCAAATGATGTAATAATAATGTGCAGTCTGCATACTAAATTATTCAAAAAATTCAAATCACATAAACTCCCACTAACCCAAGGAATTAAAGAACCCCAAAATTCCCATGTTCGCAACATGTTCTTTAAACACTATGGTGGTCTTAAACTTTGGTTAGAGGATTAGCTATTATGGACTCTGTTTTGATGCTTTCTATCACAATGTCTTCCTTTTTAACTAAGTTCTTGACCGTAAGGTACTTGATTTTCAAATGCTTAGATTTACTATTTATTTACTTATTCTTAGAGTAGAACACAGCTGCACTATTATCACAATAAATCACCATCGATCTAGAGATAGAATCAATGATTCTTAATTATGAAATCAAGTTTTCAAACCAAATAGCTTAGGAGGATGCACTATAACATGCAACAAACTTGGCATGCATGATGGAAGATGCAATCAAGCTATGCTTAATACTTTTTCAAGAAATAGCTCCACCAACAAGCATGAAAATATACGTCAAAGTGGATTTTTGATTATTTGGACAACTACCAAAATCGAAATCTGAATATCCAACCACCTCAAGATTATCGATCCTTCTGTACATAAGCATAAAATCCTTTATTCTTTATAGATACCTCATAACTTTTTTAGCTGCAACCCAATGATCATGACCTAGATTTGATAAGTACCTTCCAAGCACATTTACTACAAAGATAATATTGAGTCTTGTGCATACCTATGCATATATCAAGCTACTAACTGTACTAGCATACGACACATTTTTCATTGCTTTCTTCTTAAAATTATTTTTTGGATATTGCTTATTGCTTAATTTATCTTCTTTCACAATAGAAACTTTACTAGGCTTACATGTCTCCATATTGAATCTTTTGAGCACACGATTTATATATGCCTTTTGTGAAAGCCCCAGGATATTTGGAGATCTATCTCGATGAATCTTGATGCCCAAGATAAAAAAGGCTTTCTCAAGATTTTTTATATCAAATTTTGCAGACAAAAAATATTTAGTATCATTAAGAAGGTCTATGTTGTTACTGGCAATTAAAATATCATCTAGATAAAATACTAAAATAACAAATTTACTCCTACTAATCTTCATGTAGATGCACTAATCAAACTTGTTCTCTTCAAAATCAAAGGATGTCATCATTTTATCAAACTTTAAATATTGTTGATAGGATGCTTGCTTGAGATCGTATCTGGACCTCTTTAATTTGCATACCATATGCTCATTGCCAATTTCTTTAAATCCCTCAGGCTACATCATATAAATTTTCTCACTCAAATCTCTATTGTGAAAAGTTGTTTTAACATCTATTTGATGAAGTTCCAAATCATAATGAGCCACCAATGCCATAATTACTCTGAAAGAATCCTTTATAGAAATCGGTGAGAAGATTTCTGTAAAATCAATACCTTCTCTCTTGGTGCAACCATTAGCAACCAATCTAGCCTTGAATCTCTCTACATTTTCATTGTTGTCTTTCTTAGTCTTGAATACCCATTACAGCCAGTTGGTTTGTGCCCATCAGATAGGTCAACAAGATCTCAAACTTCATTATTTGATATAGACTTTATCGAATCTTTCATTGCCTCTAACCATTTATCCGCTAGATGACTGTTGAGGGCTTCATTATAAGTTACAAGATCCACATCATGACTAATGTCATATTTTCCTTCTCCAAGATAGAGTAATATTCACTGAAAATCATTGATCTCCTTTTTCTTTGGGATCTTCTTAAGGGTATTTTTATAATTGGCTCATTTGTACGAGAAATCTCATTTACAATAGGGGCTCTATCAGTAATTGGCAAGTTGCTAGGTTCCACTTCCTACTGACTTTCTTATCTATCACTTGCTTTTATAAAGTTGTCATTCAAAATAGGCATAGGTATTGAAACAAGATTATCTGGCTCATCCCTTTCAAAGCATTGAGAACTACTTTCTTTAGTAATATCTAGTTCCAAAAATTTAGCTGTCTAAGATTCAGCAACTCTAGTGCCATGAGTGGAATAATAAAATCTGTACCCTTTCAAGTTACTAGAGTACTCAATAAAATAGCATCGAATGGTCTTGGATTCTATCTTCTTCTGAAAAGGATCATAAATTTTTACTTCAGCAGGACACCCCCATATATGAAAATGATTCAAAGTGGGTTTCTTGCCTATCCATAACTCAAAAGGTATTTTAAATACTAATTTGCTAGGTACACGATTCAAAATATAAGCTATTGTTTTAATGGCTTCGTCCCATAAATACTCAGGCAAGTTAGATCTACCCATTATGCTCCTTTTCATTTGCATGAGTATTTGATGGTGCCTTTCTGCAACCCCATTTTGTTCCGGGCTTCTAGACATTATGTATTGGGTGACAATTCCGCGTTCCTATAAATATTTAGCAAAAGATCTTAATTATTGTCTAGTTTCAGTGTGCTTTCTATAATACTCATCATTTTAATAATCAGATCTTACTATCTTGATTACTTTTTCTAACTATTTTTTAACTTCAGCTCGAAATACTTTGAATACATCAAGAGCATTAGCCTTTTTTTTAATCAAATAATCATAACCATATTGAAAAAAGTCATCGATGAAGGTAATAAAATATCTATTTTCACTCATGAAAGTTGAGTAAGGTCTACTAATATATGTATGTATTATTTTTAATAGATTCTAACTATGAGTGGCTCCTTTTTTTTTTTTTATCTTTGTCAATTTTTCTCTCACCCAATCAACATAGATTTCCAAATCATCTAAATTAAGAGCAAAAAGAATTTCTGCCTTCACCGATACCATATGAAGCAATAATTTTGGGAATAATCAATAAATACAAGATCATAAATATGTTAAATAGAACATCAGAAATTATAAAGAGAAGATAGATACATGTACTTATTTGAGCCATAGTTGATGTGAGGCTATTGTTATTGGCTATGTAACTGCTTGGTCTTCCTCTCTATGACCTAAAATCTCAATGGCAGCTCTCAATGGAATAAGCAACTCAACTTAGGTTAGAGAGAGAACTTAGCGTGCGTATAAATAGGTATCTTGCTGGGCGCTCCCATCATGGACTTCAATAAGACCCAAGCCTACACTTAACCGCCAAACTAGATTTTTATAGAAAGATGCTGCTATCCAATCCAACAAGATCACAAATAAATTGGACTAACAACTCAATGGATTATCCATCAACATATTTTTATAAAAATAAATAAATCAATCAATGCAAGCCTATATAAGAAATTTTTTCAACAGCATACACAAGCAAATGACGTCGTGCAGGGCTACAGGCCATCTGAGAAGTAAATAAAACTTCTTTCTTCCCTCCCTATATAAAGTTGTTTGAATGAACACCAAATAGTCAAAAGTTTTCATGCTAATAATCTGCATAAGATCTTCCAAGTCCCTTGCCCTGATTCCACAATCACAAAAAGGTCTGAAGTATAGAACAGAACAAGGTTTGTGGAAGTAAGGAACCTCTAATCACTCCTAACCTATTGAAAATTCATAAATCTCTTGCATTTTAAAGTTCACTTTTGCACTACCTGTATTTATAATCCCAGTTTAGTAGATTGGAGCTTCCAAGACAACCCCATGGTGGATAAGCCCTGACCAACTACCCAAGGAGGGACATGATCCACTTACGCTCCTGAATGAGCCAGTCTCCTACATCCATCTTAGGTGTATAACATCAATGAAATAGGTAGACAATAATTAAGAATAACAAATTCATCGTTCGACAAAGTGAAGCTACTTGATGATAGACAATGAGGGACAACCTTACACTTCCCACAGTACATTGTGCGTCCTTAGGATTTTTATCATGCTCAGGACACAATCTTAGTTTCAACTAAACTGTTTGGGCTTGTTAATACTTGCTCTAAGCTCCAGAGATAGAATGAATATTCCTGAAACCTGCAATTCATAACCACAGATTTTACAAGTAAGTATGCTCAAGAATCACATGATACACGAACAAATATAAGCATCCTTGCAAACACCTAGTGCTCTTAATAAAAGCTAAAACCATTTAAGATATCTAGATTACATGCTTTGTTCAAATTTCTTCTCATCATCTTCATCCTCGTTTCCTTTAGTCCTTCCACCTCTTTCTTGACCCTTCAGCACAAATTCATGGCCACCTTCTCCGGTTTCTATCTCGTGCCTACTATATGACCCGGCTCTCATTATTTTTTCATATCCAATGCAGCTCATACTTCCCCTAGTGTACTCATTCCCTCAACCTTTTCTTTCTAATTTTTTGGCATATCCCCCCCAACTTATACTACTTAATCAACCATGCTCATATTTGGTATTTTGACCATCTCTATTACCAAACATGGTAAACCATACTCATAGCGGTACAACCATCTTATATATTTTTCTCTTCAAGTCTCAGATAAAAATCTTGTAATAACACCACAAGAGAACATTTCTTCTTAATTTCCCTTTCTTTGATTTTATCACTCCCTCTTTTCAAAGAAAGATACAAGATCACAAATACATTGCCTTCATTTTCAGTTTCACTGATATTGGACTTAGTAAGTTCAAATTATATCCAAGATCTTAGCTTCCGGATTAAGTAGAGTGCTTAGTTCGCTTGTGGCTCCATCCCAAAATGCCTTCGTCAAAGTCGTCTCATCTTTGAAAGCTTCATCGCCTCATCTGAAGTTATATCCTATTGCAATAGACTAAAGGTGAAAGGGATCTTGCTAAAGGTCGATTTTGAAAAGGCTTTTGATAGCATCTCAAGGAGCTTCCTCTTTAATGTGCTAGAGAATCATGGTTTTGGAAACAAGTGGCTTGGTTGGATAAGACACATCCTCACTTCCTCAAACTCATCAATCATTATAAACGGTCAAGTTAGTAAATCATTTCAGATCAAAAGAGGGCTTAAACAAGGGAACCTGTATCCCCAATGCTATTCATCATTGTTGTGGACATTCTCGATAGAATAATCTGGCTAGCTGGCTCTTGGAACCTCATCTCTGACATTGGTCCATCGGATTCTTCGGATAGCATGCAGAATATTTAGTTTGCGGATGATACTATCACCTTATGCCAGCTAAGTAAGGATCACCTTAACTCTCTTAAGCTCATCCTATACTCTTTTGAATTACTCTCTGGATTACGGATAAACTACATCAAAACAAAAGTGGTCAGATTGGGCCTAAGCAACAGTGAAGTTTTAGGCTGTCTAATTATGAGATGTGAGGTTAGCAGCCTACTGATCGAATATCTTGGCATTTTGCTTAACCATAGACCCTTGAGAGTGAGTGAGTGGAATTTTCTATTGGATAAAATAAAGAAGAAGTTAACCAGTTGCGAGAGGAATACCCTAACCATGGTGGGTAGACTTGTTTTTATCAACTCAGCGCTAAGATCCATTTCTGTTTATTGGATTTCGATAGCCATCATAAATATGATTAACAAAACTTGCCGATCATTCCTATGGGGCAACAAAGATAATTGCAGCAAGTTAAGATTTTTGTCTAGATGAGATCAGGTATGTTGATCTAAAAAACTAGGTAGCTTAGGCATCATTGACCTCAACCTTCATAACTAAGTCCTACTCCTAAAGTGGTGAGCTGCTCTATTTTCTGATCATCAGAGGCCATGAAAAAATCTTATACTCAATCACTACTATAGTAACTACTCTCCAACTTTATAGTCTAATTACATCAGACAAGGAGCCTCACCATTTTGGAAAAGTATTCTCGGTGTTTCACATCTTATGTTATCACTCTCGTCACCAATCTTTCGAAATGGATCAATCATCTCTTTCTGGAATGAGATTTGGACTAACAATAATACTCTAAAAAACATCTTCCCGTTACTTTACTACTTTACCAAGGAAAATAAATGCAATGTTTCTAGCTTTTTGATAAAGCTCAATACTTTAGAAAACTTCAAAGAGCCTATGTCTCATTATGCTCAGATTGAACTACAAGCTCTCAAATAGATTCTTGCCACAATCCAATTTGGCAATGGCAATGACTCAAGAAAATGGATTGTGGTATTTGACAAGCCATTTTCTGTATCCAGACTCTACTACTTCTTAGCTCATGGAGGGGTTACTTCTCACATTAAAAATATTAATTATCTGGTACCTCCCTATACCTGAGAAGTGCAAATTATTCAACTGGTTTTGCTATAATAATCAGCTCTTAATGTGGGAGGTAATGGCCAAGAAAGGAATCCAAGGGTCGAGCAAATGTCCTCTTTATTGCGACCAGTCGGAAACCCCAATGCACTTATGGTTTAGATGTACCTATTCTCAGGGGTTATGGTTAACCCTATGCAGGACATTCCCCTGGCTATAAATATTTATGACCTGTGGCATCTTAGGGCAGGAAGAGATCGGGGTAGTTACTCAACAAAAGCAATGTATATGATGTTTTCTATCACTCTCTGGTGCATCTAGATCAAGTGCAATGATCGAATCTTTCATTGCAAGGCAAGATGCCATGGAGAGCTTGCTCAGATGATAGTCTTCTTGCTGGATGATTGGACAAAGTTTGGAAAGGAAGAAGCCATACCTAAGTTGCACTTGACTTAGCTGTCCAACCGGTACATGCTTTGAATAAAAGATAGTAGGACCTTGTAGCTTAAAAATTTCAGGAGAAAAGGGCAAGAAAAATTACTCACTGTAATATCTATTTACATTGCCAATTCAATGCTTGGCCACGTAGAGATGTAAAAATTGTAGTAATCCCCTTTTGAGATAGTGTCTTACCCATTTACTTTTCGTTTTGTCATCATATGATGTACCTTTATCATTATATAATATATTATCTATAAGGTGGGGAAAGTGCCTCTCTAATCCCACTTCATTATTAAAAAAAAAAATCTTGTTATATTATTTCAGATCCATAACCACTAAAAGCTATCTTCCATGTTCTAATTTATCCCAAGCTATCTAATAAATGAAATGCCGATATGGTTTGGATGTTCGATTTGGAATGTTGACAAAAATGGAGCGAGGGAGAAAAAAAGAGAAAAAGAGAGAGGAAAGAGAAAGGAAGGAAATAGAAAGGCTAGCAATGGCCCGTCAAGGCCGTCAGAGGGCCACCGAGGCCTTCGAGGTTATGCCATCCTTTATGAGAGAGATTAGAGAGAAGGGGGGAGGGAGAGAAATCAAGGGAGGGGAAGGTGATGGGAGGCTGCCGGAGGGTTGCCAGATGATCGTTGGACAATAGAAATTCATCCCATGGATGCCCGGGGATTGAAACAAAGGTTACCCGATGCCTTATTTATTATAATTTTTTTTTAATAAAAGGATTCATAGTAAAGTTGGCAATGAACATTAAAAAAAAGCATGATGAATAGAGGTAGGTCATCTTTATTTTGAACCAATAGTGTTAGTACAGAATCTAGTTGACGCTGGATCGAACTGAAGCTGAGGAAGAAGAGGTCATCATTGATAACCTATAAAATAAAATTTCATCTGAAGTTGGTGGTGGTGGCTCCGATAGGATCCTTCGATGATTAAGTCAGCTCTTCTGACCAATAGAAATGGAGTGCTCAGGAAAGAATTCGACAGTATTTTGAAAAAAAGAAGAGTGCTTAGAGAAAATGTATCTGGAGGATCTCTTTTTATAGACGGAGCTAGTAGCAAACTGATAGTGACAGCCATGGTCGTCTGGTAGTGGGCCGCTCGAAGTCGCATGGAGTCTGTCATGAAGAAAGGTACCATCTGTAGCACCGCCTACAGTAATCTGATAGTGACAGTCGTAGCTATCCGATAGTGATCGTTCAAGGCTGCATAAAGTCTGTCATAGAGGAAGGCAGCGTCTGTAGTAAACTGATGGTGACAGTCGTAACCGTCTGATAGTGAGCCGCTCGGAGCCACATAGAGTTTGTTACGAAGAGAGATATTCATTGTCATGATGTGGTCGTTTGTTGAGATTTAATAATCGAAGTTTGGAGGAAGCAGGCATTGATTGGTGAAGAGCTTTGACATACATCAATTCCAGAGGAGTTCGGACTCCTAAAGAAAATACGACTAGAGGAGATCATCCAAAAGGAATGCTAATTGAAACCTAAAAGTAATCCACTGAAGGAATCTGAATGAAGTTCGACTGATGGAGAAATTCATAAGAAGTCTGACTGATAGAAAAGTTCGACTGAAGGAGAAGTCCAAAAGGAGTTCGGCTCCTGATAGAATTCGACTGAAGAAGAAGTTCAGAAAGAGTTTAACTCCTGAAGAAATTTAATTGAAGAAGAAATTCGGAAGAAATTTGGCTCCTAGAAGAATCCGACTAAAGAAAAAGTCCGAAAGGAGTTTAGCTCCTGGAGAAATCCGACTGAAGGAGAAGTTCGAAAAAAGTTCAACCACTAAAGGAATCCGACTGAAGAAGAAGTTTGAAAGGAGTTTGGCTCCTGAAGGAATCCTGCTAAAGAAGAAGTCCGAAAGGAGTTCGACCGTTGAAGAATTTTCAATCAAAGCTCTTCCATGATTATCAGTTATATTAGGCTAAGCATCAGACTGGACTTCGATGGAAGCGGGGTTTATCCCCAACAGCTTCCATAGGCTATTTTTGTAGTAGTGGAAAGCACACCAGATTTACATAGTTTGGCCTCTCAACTAGCCTATGTCTACGGGCAAAATCTTCTCGATATTTTTTCTATTATTCCACGACATAAAAGAATACAAAATTGTAGAAGAAAAATAATACCCAAGACTTTCTTTTACAAGAAAAAATTTTATTTTAATTTTCTCTCAAGAGGCCTCATAACTCTCTACAACTCTCTTTGGACCATTTCTGGACTCTCCTTGCTCTCTGGATGCACACAGGATGGATACACAAATTTGTCATGTCTCAAGCCCTTTTAAAGACCACAAATTGAGTCCAATTTGAGTTAGAAATGAAGTTCTGACTTTGTTTAGGAGTCTCCTTAGGTCCCGACCATCGAATAAACCCGTAAAACAATCCTTAGGTCCTGACCGTCGGATCAACCTGTAAAATAATCCTCCATTGCTAGATGGTGCTCCCAAAGCAATTTGGGTCATAGAAAACCACGTAAACCATGAGAAACGGACGAAAAACACTCCATGGTCCATGGTGGACCATGAGAAATGCCGGAGAAAGAAGTCCCCGATCTAGGCCCCCTTTAAACGACCGCTGGTCCATGCCTTACACATGGACCTCATGGAAAAATTGGGCAGGCCACACCAGAGCCCACCGCCTGGGCCTAGGCCGTGTAACGCGTGCTTATGTGCTGGCCTAGCACGTAGCGGGCTTGGCCGCCATAGGACTGGCTCGCTGTGGGCTAGGTCCCTTCCTCTTTTTTTTTAAATTTTTTCTTCACATGGGTTTCAATCCATCAAAGCAGGGCTATGGAGAACACAATGCCAGACATAATTTTCATATCCTGAAACTAGGTGCAACTGGATATGGTCATGAATGGAAGATTGATGAGTCATCATGAGCTTGAATATTTCTTATGGATGATAGTTTAGCAGCATTTACTCTATATGAAACGAGAAATCTAAGAATTTTAGCTGATCGTTTGAAGATTTAGAGAATTTTATTCTTCTATTTATCCTTTATTCAGTCTTATTGCTCAAATATACCAACCTAAGAAGGGAGTAAATTGGATCTTTTAAAAATTTATAATTTAAAATAGGTATGTGCAATAACTATCAAGATAAATGGGTGCTTGTGAAGTGTAAGCAGTGACATAACAAAAGTAGTAGAACTTAAAGGCAATAGTTATGCAATCACAAATACACGAAATTTTTAATGGTTTAATGAAATCCCTAGCATCTATGTTCCCTCCTCAAATATTATCACTTGAGAATTTTACTATAATCTCTTGATTACAACTATAATTTTCTAATTATAATATGAATGTTTTAATCAAGATCACAAATAAAAAGAAAAAATATCCATTTTTACTAAGAGATAAAGGTTTGATAGGACCACATATATTGGCATGAACAAGCTGAAGTGACTTGATGGCTCTTGATATGGCTTACTTGGAGAAGCTCTTTCTTGGCTTACCAAGTAAATATGCATTATATAGTTGATCCGGATGGCCAATTTTTAGAACATCTTTCACCATCTTCTTTTCTTCCAAGTCTTTGATTTTGCCAAAATTCAAGTGGCCAAATCTCATGTGCCAAAGTCGTGAAAAGTTTTCGACACAAGTTTTCAAGCAAATGGCTTCGATTGTTTGTAATTTCAACAAAAATATTCTATTCTTGGTCATAGATACTTTGGCAAAGAGATTAGCTTCTTGATTTCTTAGCCAAAGATTATGACCCTCCATAAGAACTTTATAATCCTTTTCAAGTAATTGCCCCAAACTTAAGATATTACTTTTTAACTTTGGGATGAAGTATGCATCGAAAATCATCCTATGGCCACCATCTTTTAATTGAATTAAAATAGTATCTTTGCCTTTAATATCCACCTTAGAAGAGTCTCCAAAAATGACATAGTCGCCGTAGTTGTAATCTAACTTAATAAATTTATTCCTATCATCGGTCATATGATTACTTGCACCATTATCAAGATACCACATGCTTCTATTGACTTTGGCTTCTTCCTTAATAGCAAGTAATAGGCCGGTTCCTCCATATCTTCTTTATTTTTTATTAGGTATGTTTTTCCATCGATCTTTTTGCCATGACACTTCCGAGAGAAGTGCCCAACTTTGCCATAAGAATAATACTCAACATGAGACTTGTCAAATCTCTTTTCATTGCTCCCATCATAGCTTCTCTGCCTCTTCCTCTACCACGACCTCTAGAAAAATTTTGATTTTGATAGGAAGAGTTTTGCTCATCTCTTCCTCTTTCATGGCTATGGCCATAACCACGACCATGACCTCTTCTATGGGGTTGGCTCCTTGCACCTTTGTCACGATCATCTTCTTTGTCTTTGAGAGAGAGCTTTGCTTGTAAGACTTGCTCCATACCATCTTGCTTGCCTTTGTTCAACCTTTCTTCATGAGCATATAGAGACCTATTCAATTGATCAATGGACATGGCATCCAAATTCTTAGACTCTTCAATGACAACAATAATATGCTCAAATTTTGAATTAAGCGAGCGAAGAATCTTCTCCACAACACGAATATCTTGAATATCTTCATCAAGTCTCTTCATGTGATTCACAACCACTAAGACATGTGAGAAATAATCCAACACGATCTTGGTGGCTTTCATCCAAAGTCCCTCAAACCCAGCTCTTAGAATTTGAAGATGAATTTTCTTTACTTTATCCACTCCCTTGAAAGAAGTTATAAGAATCTCCCATGCTTGCTTGGCATTAGTTGCATTGGCCACCTTCTCGAATATGTCATCATCCAAACATTGATGGATGGGGGTGAGAGCACTTTGATCCTTCTTCCTTTCCTTTTGTAAAGCTACCTTTTGAGCTTGATCCAACTCCGCTTCATTTTCAGGTACAATAAAGTCTTGGTCAATAATCTCCCATACTCCTTAAGAGCCAAGAATTGCCTTCATTCTAATTGCTCAATTCTCATAGTTATCTTTAGTGAGATGAGAAAATTGAAAGGAATATGATGTACCTTTTGAAGCCATCCTCTCCAAGAACTCAACTCTGATACCACTTTATTGGAAGGTGATGGGCACACTCATTCACTCATACAAGAAGAGAAGAAGAAGTTGGAGAAGTAATATTTTGATTAATTGAACTCTCACATATAATTTTTGATACAAAATATATTATATAATCTTCTAATAAATTTTCTAGACTTTATTGAAAGACATAAAATGACTAATCATAAAATCACATTAAATTCTAGTAATAAATACAGTAGAAAAATCAAAGAGTCTTCATTCCCGCAACTTCTCGATTTTGATAGTCAGCACAAACATATTTTACGAAAACAATCATAACTTTCTCTAGAAAATTCTAATTCATACACTGTTTAAAGCATTGGAAACTAAACTCGAAGAGATTTCCAACTATATCTTATTTGACTTGATTTACTATAAAATTTAAAAAAAATATTTATAAAAAATATTTCAAAATCTATCTTTATAGAATAGTAAGAGCCAAGTTTATTTTCCAACATTAGATGCCTCAAGTTTGGGTACTCATACTAGGTCTATAGGGTCTCTCCTTCTACCACTATCTATTATATCATGTCATCTTAACTAAGCCCCTCTTTAAAGTTATTCTACTGGACACTAAACTCTCCTAGAAACTAGCAACAGAAAATAACTCAGAAATACCTTATGTCATGACCCTAACCTCTTTACCTCCTCACCAAGAACTTTGATTAAAGGCATTCATACCTTTCGCTGCCAAGATGGTTGACATCTCATCCTACCTTAATAAGGCTACTTTTGTTCAATCTTTTAGATGACCAATCAAGTTCAATGATGTCGAAAATACCTTAACACATAAGGCTAGAGTTCCAGGATCTTGGACAATGAGGAAGCTATCTAGAGAGGATGAATTCTTTGTCTCTTGTCCTTCGAATGATGTCGTCCAAAGGCTCATGGCCTTGGGTCACATTCAGGGTGATGGATTCTCATTGGTAGTTAACTATAGGGATTAGACTACGAATCGCCCACACCATAATCTTAGATATAATTATGTATTAGTTTACTTAATCTCTCTCTGATTTGCTGGAACCCTGAAGTAGTTGCTAACATTGTTGCTGGGTTTGGTGTCCCATTTCATGCGAGCCATACTCCAGTATGCGATGGAAAGATCTCTCAAGTTTTGATCTTAGCATCTTTTGTGAAGACTAGGCTAGGATCCCAAATTTAGTGGATGTTATGGTAGGAGCTTATATTTATAATGTGAAGATGGTTGTGAACTTTTTCTCTCCCTATGAATCAAACTTCAATGACAATTCTTTCTTAGACAGTCAAGGAGAACATGAGGACAGTGACTGGGAGTTCTGGTTTGTCCGTTTCAGTCCTCACCATCACCATGGTAATGGGCATCAATCTCACTCCCATTCAAGTAGTAGCTCTCTAGAGAGGCGCAACCCTAGGAATAGGGCAGCATCTAGTCATCAACCTCAAGAAACTATTCTGAATCTTTACAATCGGCCGCCAACCTATAGTCTACAACCTAAGCTCTTGGATATCTTATCATGGCTTGCCTTCTACACCTACCAGCTAGGTCACTATCTTCCTCATTCCTTAATGATAATCTTGCATAGCCAGTCTTATCATGTGAAACTAAATTCAAATTCAAACTGAATGTCTCCAAACTCTTCTTGCATCGCACGTGTGGTTGACTACATGGGAAGCCTTGAGTTCTAGCCACAAACTACACCTTCACTGCCACCCAACACTAACAAGGATGCAAAGCAATTATGCAATAGCCTGGATATGATTCCTGTTTTGAAGGTCTTCACCAACATTCTATCCAATCTCCTAGCTCCTACATCGGGTAAAGTTTATACTCTAGCTTCAAATGGTGTGAAAAGAAGTCCAAGGCTATGTAAGAAAATGCTCAAAGTGCTTGACTTAGAGGAACCTAATCTTAAAGAAGAGGACATCCTATTTATCAATGCCCTAACACTAGGAGACCTCATTAACCTTGGCAGGAGGCTTGGACTCATCCTATCCAATGATGGCTTGGAGTCTTCCATTGCAAAGCTGAAGGCATTAGAACTTCAATGATGCAAAAAGGGTATAAATTTGCTAAACATCAGTGGACATGTCTAAGAAGCTGATCCTTCTTGGATAGATACAACTGACTATGAAGCTACTTCATTGCACATATGTTTTTGATTGCTCTTGTGATAGTTTTTGAAGATTGTCCTACTATAGTATTCTTGATCGTTTTGCTGATCATTTTGATATTTAAGATATGTACCCATAAATGCTTGTGTATTTGGAGGTGGTGAATGCATTTTGGCAATCTCTTGACAAACCTAGATTCTACTTAATGGATGGTTTTCTTGCCAAAACTATGCCTCAGCACTTTTTCGTTGTCTCTTAATACACCATCTGGATAAATTTATCTTCAAGTTAGCCCTGATCCCTCCTTCGCATGTGTTCGCTATGCTAGAAACTATGTTCTTATGATGATTCTGTGCTGAAATGTTAGATATATGAGCCTTGCATCAAAAAGAAAGACAATTAAGCATTCTATGAAAAACTCTAACAGTGGGGTGGTATGCCTACAAGAAACCAAACTTAGAATATTTAATAACATCTGACTTCTCAGATCAGCTTGTGGACAATCTTTTGATCAATGGCATGTTTCCAATGCTATCGGCTCTTCAAGTGGCCTGTTGACATGCTGGAACTCATTACTGGTAGAGGGTACCCCAATTCATAAGGATGACTTCTCCATTACCACCCACCTTACTCTAAAAAACTCTAGATTATGTTGCATGCTGACCAATGTATATGGTCCAAATGATCAGATGGATAGAACACTCTTTTATGAGGAACTTAGGAACATCAAACACAACATATTGGGATCCTAGATTATTCTAAGAGATTTTAATATACCAGATTTACTATAGATAAACTGGATTCTCTGAGTCAAGGAGATTTAATAGCCTTCTAAATACTTTTGAATTATTGAAGATCAATGTAGCGAACATAAAATTTATTGAAACAAACTTCTGTGATATACCAAGTCTGGCCAAGTTGGATTGATGTTTTGCATTAGTTGATAAGGTATTCTACTTTTCCTCAGGCATGCAAATCAATCCTTCCTCGACCCACATCAGACCACACCCCTCTCTTACTCTCTCTGGGATTGCAATTTGGAGCTAAGAGGAACTATCGCAGCCCATTTCACTTTGAGAATATGTGGTATCTTCAATCAAATTTTGACCAACTGATAAAATAGGGGTGGTCTTTAACTCCAAGTTATCTAGATGCAAGCAAGAATATTATCTCGAAACTCCATTATCTTCGGTCTAATCTTATTCAATAGAGCAAATCTTAAGTGGAGAGCATAGCACAGAATAAAAGAAGATAGTTAATAGTATTGGGACCCTTAACACAATAAAAAAGGATAGAGTCCTAACCAACACCAAAAAAGAAGAATGAATCTCCGTCAAAGCTCAACTGACTTCAATATTGACTCAGGAAGAAATCTATTGGCATCAATAGTCCTGCAAGTAATGGATTAAAGATGGAGACTGGAATACCAAATATTTTCATCTTAGTACTTCTAATAGACGACGTGAAAATCAGATCACTGAACTAACTGATAATGGCGAGTCAATTAGTAATGATGATGACATTCACAAAGCTTTTCTTAGCTATTACTAGGTATTGCTAACGAGGTTAAAATCGATGCTGATTGGGCAGCACTCTACCCAGAAGGTAGTTTGGATTTAAGTGGTTTAGAGCAGGACATTATGGAAGAAAGATGAGATCAAAGAAGCAGTATATATACTGGGCCCACTATCCCTTATTGTTAGGATGTGTTGTATTTCATAGATGCCACCAATGAGCCTAGTATTTTGTACTATTTTCTATGCATAATATTATATATATATATATATATATATATATATATATATATATATATATATATATATATATATATATATATATATATATAGGGGAAGCATCTTACTTCCTCTAACTTCTCAGAAGAAGAAGAAGAAAAACTCTGCTTACTGACATATTCAATATATTTATGCTGAAAGTGGTGATAACGTATTCCAATCTAGGTATCCATAGCCAATGTAATGTTGGTTCTTCAAGAAGCAATATAGTGATTCTACCAACTTAATCATACTAAAAGAAAAAGCTAGTAAATTGAAGACATGAATGGGTGCACCCAATAAACTTTTAGCATAAATTTTACAACATCTAGACCCACCAAGGTTCGGAGAAGCTCAAAGACATGATAGAAAAAATTTTAAAATATCACCAAGGTTCGAGCCCCAAATTTTATATCTGGAGAAGGAATAGATTTTCCAAATCAGACAATTGGAAAACACCTCTTGGTTTTTGAAGTTGGAAGATTCTTTAAAAGAGAAGTGGAACTTAATTAGCCTTTTTGCAAACACAGGGATGGTAGATGATTCCCCAAACAGAAAGCATCCAAACTTAGCTTAGAGGGGTCTTAAAATGAAAATGAACTCATAAAACTTGATCCTATTTTTTCTCCCCAAAAGCCTCCTTAATAAAGCTTTGCCGTTGTAGGAATTCACAAAAATAGCCCTATTTAGGTCACGTTGATGGCACGGAGAACCTGTTCAAACCATAATGTTGAGAGCCAAACCATGATACTGAGTCACAATCTTGGTTTATATACCATCTATCACCAATCAGGAGGACCACTAGCGGCAATTCTTACCTAATCCAAATGTCTCTTTGGCTATTATCTGGAGGACGGGTTGTATCATTTGCATGAAAGAAGGGTTCACCTTCCTTCACATGGATCTGTGCAATATAACTTTAAGATCTATGCAGATGGATGAATGTAGTTTGAAATGCTTTGATATTGGTGTATGGAGTAATCTAATAGTCGATGTCGTGAAAGAAGATCGATCATTCTTCCGCACGAAAGACACAATTAGAATTCTTATCTAGGATAGGTCAATGGACCTCCATTTGCTAAAAGTGAACAATGGATCAAGCTTATTAAGAACTAATGAACTTCAAATAATTACTGGACAAGGCAACCACTAGAAAACCCACAAACCATAAATCGTATTGGTTAACATGTCTCCAACTTTGTTCAGGATGGAACTACTAAGTGATGATCATCTAAACCATCTGGATATGTATGGTTATCCATGAAGGTTATTTTGTTGTAGTTGATTTACTCTTGGTAACCTTTTTTTCTATATAGGTGCAAAAGGTTTGATTCCTATATACCTCGTATTTGAATTGATATAATACCTTTTATCTTTGGTGCTTCCAATTTTTTATTTTATCTAGATAAATATTTATTCCTCTAGGAGCATGTTTGGATGGGAGAGTTGGACTCTGGAATGGAAATGGAAATAAGAATGAGTGATTTAGATTCCAGCTATTTGATTAAGGGAGTCCCATTCCCATTTCATTTTCAGAGGAAATATAGGAATATGCCCCAATCCTCAAAAGTCAATCTTCACTCATCCTTAAGATTTAAATTCTATCTCGATTTCAGTCATAAATCAAACATGTTGATGAATATGACCATTCTGATTCGAATTCTGATGATAAACCAAATGTGGCCTAGATGTATTTTGGCATACTTGTCTAATTGTTTGCATTAATTTGAGCTCGGCAACAAACAACATTGCATGATGAGCTGTCCTATATTCGCATATATAGATGCTTTCAAAGAAATGCATACTTGTAAGAAAATTTTTTAAGGCCCTATTTAATTATTTCATGCATAATTTTCTGTCCTTGTTTGGTTGTAAGTAACTTTTTGAGTAATTTGTTCCTAATAACTAGAGATACTCTTCTTGGCTAGCTGTTGCTTTTTCTTATTTTAGTCTTTTTTTCTTTTTTTTTTCCCTCTGATTTTGGAGAGAAGGGGTGTAGAAGCTTCAACAGTAGTCTTTTCTACAACTTAGCCAATTTTATTATCTTCATTCATCTTAGCACACAAGCAAGTAGTAAAATATTTATCTTTGATCCCATTCTTATTAAGAATTTCTGCCATAGGCCTTCACTTAACACCGCTGCCATCATTTTTGCCACTACCAACATCATCACCATCAGTCGCTATTGGCCATGGCCATTGCAGCATCACACCATCAAAGATGGGAAGCAAGATTGATTTTTTATTTTTTTGGGTTCATAAAATGAAATAATTAACCACACCTTACAGAAATAAAAGTATTTTTTTATTTTTATTTCTCCAAATGACAACGTAAATCTTCTACAAAAGTTTTGCTTTTATTCTATAGTCTATTCTTTTTCATTTGTATCGTTGGACCAATGGTCTAGGACACCCACTTACCACTTAATATGCAACCTAAGGATCCTCGGATGAGTTTTAGGATTGCAGATCTCTTGAAGCCCCAACATCATATATATATATATATATATATATACATTTAAAACATACCTCACTATTGAAAAGCTTATATATGATGCTCCTGCCCTAATAATAAATTATTATAAGCAGCAAAAATTCCATCTAATTTTACTAAGTTAGAAATCACGGATCATGGAATTATTATCATGTTTGGCACCAGTACATCAATCTTTCAGCTCACAAGATTCGAAAGGGAAAGTCTGATTTGCAAGAACATGTTAAGAAGATGAGCTATCAACTTTTCTAGGAGTGTTTGTTAACTGCCACACATATGACATGAAAGCTCCAGCAATTCCACAAGCGCCCCATTAGTTGTATCCCAGCAATTCCACACATATGATGATATAGAAATTAATACTCGATCTGTATAGGCTATATATTGCAGCTCAAAGTTGTAGATATTACTTCCAGGACTGATGCTTGTTTATTTGTAGCCCATTGGATCAATGCGAGCGATAAGTCCTAGATTTCTGGCATTGTTAAGCAAGGCGTGCCACGAGGACATCCAGAGCAATGAAGAGGGAGGATCTACTTGCCTCGCACCTATCCCACAGTTAATGCAAACAGAGATCCTTCGGATCCAATTTCAATTCCCTCAAAAGGAACCACACTTCCTGCTCCCCTCAAAAACTAATTCCACACATCAAACTAAAACTAATAACAAGTAGACGCATCCAATTAGCTTCGGCTTTAGTGGACTAGTCAACTTCTACTTATCACATTATCCTACATACATCCATCTTCTTTTTTTTGAGTTTACATGCATCTATATATATATATATATATCGGATTCTAACTGATCGAAATCCAATTTACATCCAATCGATTCTTCGACCATTCGATCCACATGCATCTTGAAATACGCATCTAAAAAAATACATCAATTAAAAAAGAATTTGAAAAAAAATTTAAAAAAAAATAGACCTACTGTCTGAAAATAAATTAAAAAAATACTTGAAAAAAAAATTTAAAAAAATTCAAAAAAAGCACCTTCAAATATCTTTTTATTTTTTTTTATTTTTTTAATTTAAAAAAAATTCTGCATCCGAAAGAAAAAGAAAAAAAAAAAGACACTTGTAGGCACCAAAAGATGCTTTTATATATATATATTTTTTCAAATATCCTGAGGGCATATAAAAAAATTAAAAATTCTTGTCAGGCACAGTGCGTCTATTTTTTTTTCAAACACATCTTTTTAGATGCGTGCATGCAGATACGCTTGATCCAATGATTAAAAATTCGATCGAATATAAATTAAAATTTAATTAATCAGAGTTCATTTCATATATATATATATATATATATATCCAGCAAACTTAACCGGTGGAGAACAGCAAACTTAACCGATGGAGAACAACTCATTGGGCACCCAACTGCAGCCTCCCGCTGACGTCCTCTGGAAAAGCTTTTAGTCTTTTAGATCAACTTGCTTAAATCACTTAAACTGGATCATATCACCCATCATAAAAAGCCCACCCCTTGGTCGTCCAACCAGGGACGGATATATCGGTTCCTCCATCCCTAATGCTGAGAGCTGTCCTGCACCACAGTTGCTGCACGTGGCGAGAAACTCTCCCATCCTACTGGGGAAAGTAAGAAGCATCAACAGCAGCAGTCCGTTTCTGTTGGTACTGCTGTTGCTCGGGAACGTCGCCGTTCAGGCCGAAGTCCTCAGGGCTGGACTGTGGGGAGGCAATGGAGGGTCGCCTTGGAACATGCCGGCTGCTAAACGCCTTCTAGATATCAACATCCGTCATGGGGCTGCCATCGATGCGATTACCATTTTGTATGAGGGAGACCAGAAGATCGAGTGGACTCCCCGACATGGAGGCGGAGGGGGTGATCCTCGTGAGGTATATGCACGTTAAACTATGGACTGCTTACTCCCATACTCTTCTCTCAGCTAACTTTTAGACGTCACTTTTATAGAGTACATCTATGCATGCCTCTTAGCTAAACATACAGTTGGAAGTCATCACCAGCTTCTCGTGCAAGCACTAAGGGGATGGACTGGTGGTTATATACCTTAGATTCGAATAAAATGTGCTTTTTTCCTTAATTAGATTAATGTTAGGATAATTTTTTTTTTTTTTTAAATTTTTCTGAGTTTGAGTAGGTACTTACAAGATTAATTATAGGTCTCTATATTTTCCTCACTTTTTCTTCTCCGCTTGAATATTCTTCTTCTTCTTCTTCTTTTAAATTCTTCTCGACGATCAGTACGGGGTTGCAGCATATGGTGCCGAAGTGTACATATCAAACAAAGCTTTGGCACGAGTACTGGTGCCTAAGTGTCGCGTAAACCTCTAATGTTTTAGAATGAAGAACTGTCTTTGAAAACGTATTATGGCCAAAGACATAATTCCATATATTTCATCTTTTTTTGGCATCACAGTTTTTGCTATTTTTTTGCAAATATCTGATATAACCTAACTAAATGATTTTTCATCAAGTTTTTTTTCCCGAAGTTAAAGTTTGAAGACCTCATCGAAATTAATTCATGGAGAAACTTATTTGAAGAAAATAAAAGGATGTTCTTTTCCTTTTAGCAAAATAAAAAAAAGTACGTTATATAGACACAGCCCATGAGCAAGGAAAAAAGAAAAAGCAAACATCTGAACAATTACATGCATCAAATATATGGTTGTAACGATTTGTGGTGAATCTTTTTCTGATTCAAAGGTTTAGATTGTAGATTACCTTTCAAACCAGAGAATACAATACGGTCACTGACTTCCGTCACGAATCATGGCACATACGGACCGTATGGGAGTGAGACAGGAACTCCTTTTTCCCTTCAATTGGCACATGGTAAGATCGTTGGTTTTTTGGACAATCAGGAGCAAAGCTCGACGCAATTGGAGTCTACTTCGAGGCATGCGGTACCAACTAGCAGCTCGAAGGGTTTTCCATCGTTTCATGGATGCCAAGACAAAAGGATCCATCTGGTATATGTGGATTAATGTTGTTGAATGCACGTTACTGAAAAGAAGGGGAAAAAATGGAACTTTCTACTGAATAATGTAGTCTAGTGGGAGGATCGGTGTTGACGTACTTTGTTGCCGTTATGTTTGTCGATGCTATTGTTTTTTTTTTTTTTTTTTTTTTTTTTTGATAAGAAAAAAAAAATTGGGTTAACGCAACTCTCGTTGCCCAACTCGCATGAACCTATGCTAATATTCTTATGAAAATTATTTAAGACGTTGAATGGAATGTGTACATAAAAAAAATTGTTTTGAGTGGTGGTAGCTTGATGTGGCTTTCAAGTTTAATTTTTTTTTAAAATTAGTTTTTATAATTACTTGTCAAGTAAAAGTTTTCTTGGTGATTGGATAGTCTTGAATTTAAGATTTATCGAACAGGTATTGAGATCCATGCTAGTCTAGTCAATGATCGGCATGGTGTAGTATGGATCAATATCATGCTATTTTGGAATATCCCAATTTTTGTTTAATATAAATGGAGTCCATAAACTATTTGTCAACTTTAGTTCAAAATATTTAAAAAAATTATAAAAAATATCCTATTTGACAATAAAATTAGGAAACCTCTTTTGAAGAGATAAGAAGGCTTTTAGCCCCCCCTCCTCTTTCTCTTCCCCTCTCAACCTCTCTATGTAGTCCCTCCCTTTCTCTTCCTCCCTCTTAATTAATTTCACTCTTTTTCTCCATGGAAGAGAAAGTGGTATATATGAATAATATTTATTTAAATTTATTTTTATATCTAAATCAATCTGGATATGGATAAAAATTGGAAGATCCAATTAATATATGTATCTATATTCATATTCATCAAAAAAAAGTGGATATGGATATGGATAAATAACTATTTGATCCATATCCAAATATTCAAATCTCCCTATAATCTTATATAATTTATATAGTACTTATTAATTTTTTAAGAAAAATATGTACCTATATAAATATGCTATTAACTTTATTTATCATCTATTTAGCAATATATTTAATTTTGTAGTTATAAAATTTAATCATCCAACTTATATTCGTAATTATATCCATTCTTTTAGTATCCAAATTGTATCTGTATCCATTATATATATATATATATATATATATATATATATATATATATATATATTCATATTTGTATTCGTCAGATAAGACAAATATAGATATAGATATGGTGGTATCCGGTTCATATCCGATCCAGTTTCAACCCTACCTCTCCTTCTATTTTGAATCGATGGACTGAATCATATCAATAATTGATTAGTTCAGTTCAATACGGTCCAAACCAACTGATTCAGCATAATTTAACAAATCATGTTTGAGCTAGAATGTCCATTCCAACTTTTATTTTTCTTCTTTGTATAAATATAGTGTTCAACAAGTATGATGCTTGTGAAAAGAAATTGATGGTTCATATACTTCTTGATTTTTGCCAATAATTGTTTGTTAGTTAGTTGGCAATTGGGGCTCCTCCTAAGAGATTACTCATAAGAGAGATCTAGGTTTCAAACTTAGTGATGGCTCATTGGTAAAAATAATGCATGAATATGAATAAAGAAAGCTTTTGAATCCAATTTATTATTCACTATCATGTAAAAGATAGGAGAGCATAAAAATTTATATAGGGGGTTTTCTAAAAAATATGTATGACATATTTGGATGCTTAGGCCCAAAATTTCATGTGATTCATGGGTTAGGTTAGTATAACTAGGAAAAATCAGCTTGGGCTAGAGTTATATCCCAAATATTCAAGAGCTTTTAGAGTTGGCGGGCCCAAATCCTATGGGGAGAAAAAGATGTCAGAAAAAAATAGTTTTCCAAGTCCAATAGGACTTCTAACTTGTCTAAGAAGTGTTTCTATAAGTAAAAAATAAAAAAAGAAAAGAGCTTGACTAAAAATACTAGGAATTTTTTTTTAAAATCAATTGGTTGTGGAATGATATTTTTCTAATTAATTGCAACTTTGATGGCAATAACAAGTTTTTAGTAAATCAATCATAACTTTTTGTCCACCTCCAACTAATGTAATTCAACTAGCATTAGAAAGCTATTTGGTAATAGATATTTGGAAGTGGATTTATGTATCTATGATATTTTAGTAAAATTTTGAAGCTACTGGTTCCTACAATTCATCCTACCATTGCCAAAATTCGAACTCCTTAGGTACTTGTGTGTCAAATGCCACTATATGGTCATGCTTGGTCTTTAATTAGGCTCTCTTGTCACAACAAATGATACTTTAATACTCCATTATTGGCCTGTTTATGAATCTTGAGGCATCACACTTTGATCTTACTCTAGTATATCTTTCGATGCGATGCAAGAGGATCACCGGACTCAATGACCTGCTTTGGTTATGATAACAAAAATTGGACAAAATTCAGAAGTAAGATCCATCATATCAGAAAGCTGAATTATGCACTAAATTTTTGAAGGTCATAACCTATCTGTATAGTATCCTTATGGCATCTTATTAAGGCATCGCCCTTAACAAGTGCGGCATGCCAAGCGATCAGAACCAAATTCTATCATTTGTACCCCAAAATTAGTCTATCAATGCAAAACTTTCTATTTCAAGAAAAAATTTTGAATAGATATATCTCCCAATCTTAGATGAATGAGACAAAGAGGCTAAAAGTAAAGTTAATGTTGAAGTTGAAATCTATTTCTGGTTGGATTTTAGTTTTATAATTAGGCACTAGTCATATCTATTTCAAAATAGATACGTTCTCCTTCAACTAAAAGAGGAATTTGATCCAAATTATGTTGGATTAATGAAAGAAAAGAAGACAGATTTTTTTGTCATTATTTTTTTTTATTTTTCTTAAATTATCTTAAAAGATTTGAGTTGGATAAATTGAAAGAATTACTTCCTTCTCTTTAATTGAATCATGTACATCCATATCATTGTATTGAGCCTTGATGGTTTTTGCCATATTGAGATGGTCTTTTGAAGTCCTTCGTTAGAGTATTTGATACGTGAGGGCCTAGGTTATGCAACCAAAAGGCAAGCCTGCATCACTGTAGATCAACACCAAGCGTAGACTACACAATATCACCTTTAGCCAATTATACAAGAGAATAGGAGTTCAATATTAGTTGAAGTCGTCTCTCGAGAGATTGGGTGTGTGTAAGATAGAAGATGGGAATTAATCCCTTACTATCTCAATGAAAAGAGGATCTGCCTCCATTAGCGGATGCCAGGTTTGCTTCCAAATTTGAAGGTCAAAATCATTCTGTCCGCTAGACAACAAGGCGTGGGTGAAGCTCGAAAGTAACGGTAGAAAGTTTGCAGCTCGATGGTTTTCGGCTTTCACAATCATACCAAGCTGTCACCTCTAATGCCGCACCATCTTACTGATCAGCAAATTGCGGCCCACTGGAATCCACGGGCTCCTATAAATACCGTCCGGCACCCTTCCCAAACCAAGCGCTTTGGTGCATGGTCCCCCGAAATCCAACTTTCCTTTTCAAGAAACAAGTCCCCCGCGTCTTGCACGCTAACCATATCATCCTAAGAAAAAATAACATCGTTTACCAGCTCAACAATAAACCGGCCCTATAGCATTCCACCATGTGGAGCTACGGTATTTTAGACTTTACACCGCTCTACCATATTTTGATGAGAAATTATTGATTTCTACAATATGTACCCTATACCATCTAATAAAAAATTATCATATTAATCTAATAAAAATATTTTTTTTTTATTGAAAGCAGCAAAAATTATCAGCTAGTGGCTAAAATAAAGTAAACTTTTTTTCTTCAAAGTTTTCAATTAAGCTTGGATGATGGTATTTTTTTTTAATAATAAATGCTGTGATAATTTTTTATTGGATGGTGTAGGTACCAATAAATTCTCGATCTTGAGTGCTACTCTGCATGGCAGCATTCTCCCACACCACTGCCACAAGGACTTCAGCCACTTAGTTCCTCTGCCAAGACCATCCGATCCGCATCTCCATCGATTTAAAGTTTATTAGCATTATGAGTATCATGCAATATGATGCAAGATGAGCATTTCTTGCCACTATATAAGACAACCCGATCCTCATCTCCATCGATTTAAACTTTATTAGCATCAAGGTGAGCATCATGCAAGATCGATGAGCATCTTTTGCTACCATATAAAGTGTTGTAATCAAGAGCTCGTGACCTGAGCTAGTTGGTCTCTACTCCTATATATGTAAAATATTATCCACTTTGGCCTCTGGCATTATGGTATGGGTTTCATAGTTTTATCCTTTAAAAGTATCTTGTGGAAGAAAAAATATCACATCCTCTATATGGGAGAAAGATCTCATCTTATATAAATCAGAGTTTTTTTTAATTCACAATAAAAATATGGGACTAATGATGCCCTCCTATCTATACTACAATATAGCCTCCTAATCAAGAGAAACTATGAATAAAATTATGAGAGGTGTACCATGGTCCGTCAGAAATATGTTGGCCCTATGGTGGATGCCAACATTACGATCAAAGGCTCATGACTCGAGCTGGTAGATTTTCGCTACGCGCATACATGACGTATTATCTACTTCTACTTCTAACACTATGGCACATAGCTTCACAATTTTATCCTTTAAAATATCTATAAAAAAATCTATTTTATATAAATCAAAAATTTTTTTGACTTATAGTCAATATACAATTAATTATGCCCTATTAGCTGTACCATAACAGAAAGAGATAACTAGATAAGTTTGAGCCCGGTTGCTCGCTCGCCCGCTGGCCACGTGGTCAAAGACGGCGGAAAGCTTGGCATCCACACCCATTCATTGATTGATAGTGGATGCAGCCCATCGAGAACACAGTGGATTTGATAAACACTAGATTATCTATCTTATTCTCCCACACCACGATATGTCCGATGGTCGCCTACCAGCATCCCCGAGCCCGGGTTATCGAAATCAACGTGCCCCGAGAGCGACAGCAAGCCAAATAACCCGAGACAACTAATCACCAACTCCCATAGATAAATACCCACAAATCCCCGTATCCAGCTTACAAGAGAGGGATTTCAAACAGCGGAAAATACGCTTGGAGCCAAACCTTCAAACGGCGACAGACCTGCCAATGCTATGGTTCAAGCACGTAGTCTTGGTTGGTATTTTTTGGTGCAGGCCGACGGGGTCGTCAAGGTGGGAAAGTGGGGTGGGATCAGTGGAGGCGGTGCATGGGACATGGGAATCGTCGGCAACATGCTGGATATCAGAATTAATGCCAGAGCCGCCACTGATGCTATTCAAATTATGCGCATGGACTCCCCAGTATGGTGGCAACGGCGGCGACTCCAATGATGTAACCACCGCAACTTCAACCAACTGTGATTTCATATAGGGATTTTAACGAGGTCAGAAATGAAAATTTGACGTGTCAAAAGCTATGAGATTAATTCCTTTCAACCCTCTTAGAGAGATTATTTGCGCCCAGTGCAAACTGATAGCCAATTTCGCTAATGATGTCATTAGCGAAGTCCAAAGATCCTGGTTCTTCGATTTCTTAAACGAGCACGAGTAGAGTTTAGAGAACGAGGAACATGACAAGTAAAAAAGTGTTGCAAAATTATGTCGCATATGGATGTGTTTATAAGTTTCATAACAGTCGAGTAGCTTAATGTATTTCCACTAATTTTTCCTGATGTACGCACCAGGCAATGGCATGGCTGCACTCATATTAAGTCTATTTTTCTTAAAAAAATGTCAATGTGGTTTTCCCATGTAATGATTTGATATAAAGGTTTGTCGCAAGATGGTTGGTCACATGTTAAAAATATATACGTTCATCCTGAGTTTTATTTTTATTTAATTATTTGCTTTCGTAGGTTATCTTCCAGGAAGGAAAGTTCCTTAGCTCTACAATATCCGGTCATTGGGGTGCCTTCCGGGACATGCCAAACATCATAAGATCGCTTACTTTCGTGACCAACACCGATATAATAGGACATATGGACCGCACGGCGAGCAGCAAGGGACTACTGCATGCATTCTCCATTCCACTGGCAGTTGGTAAATTTTTGGGCTTCTTTGGACGCTCGGGAAACCTCCTTGATGCCATTGGGGTTTACTTGGGGCCGAGTTAATTAGTTCATATATATCAGCTTCATGGGTGGTTTTCACTTTAATGTATGTGAGCAATATCAAATGTGTGTACCAGAAGTTCTTACCTTTAATTTGTGTGATGTAAAAAAATGAGAATATTATGAACTTGTTTGTAGCTATTGTCGTAAATGTTGATTAATAAAGTCAAAAGGAATGTGTTTGGAACTGCTGGATCCAAGTTCCATCAGTGAGGTATCAGAGGTATCACCTGCTGATTCTCTCTCTCTCTCTCTCTCTCTCTCTCTCTCTCTCTCTCTCTCTCTCTCTCTCTCTCTCTCTCTCTATATATATATATATATATATATATATATATATATCTCGATCTTTCTTTCTCTCTCTCACCTGTATTAAATCTTTTACCATCCCTAATCAAGGATCATCTTTAGGCATGTACCTATGAAAAACTTTACATCTAGTAAAATCATAAATTTAAATAACTTAGGATTTGTTTGGATTAATGGGCTGAAAATCTTATCAGATTTTTTGAATTAGGGTTAGATAATAACTTATAGGCTGCAGGAGGCCTATATCTATAACTATCCAAGATCGAATGGGTCTGGATCCTATAGAAAGAAAAAAAAATATTATATGTTAATACAAAATTAGAAGCTTGAGGTTGCTCTCCCCACTTTTCCTTTTATGGACACTCCAAACACATCAAAAGCTTGCATGTAATGGTGGAGATCTGATATATAACTTGTACATATATGAAAGTGCTTGTGTTAGTTTTATCTGCCATCTTGTATTAATTATATCCGGTATCATTTGGAAAATTGATGCCAAGGGCAGCTTCATCTCAGGTTCTTTCTATCATTTCACTGTTAGGGGAAATATCAGCTCTGCATTTGCGAATTAGATCTCTTTAAAGCATGTATGTGCTGCAGAAAATCAAATGCTTTATTTGGCTTTGTCCGAAAAAGAAATGCTCAATACCAAAGACTTCAGCCATAGGAGAATTGGAATACACCTTGCAGGTTGCAACGCAATTGAAGAATCCATTGATCATTTGTTCATCTTTGCCAATTCTCCTTGGAAATCTGGAGTGCTGCAAGTGTGAGGACCCATATTTTCTTAAACTTTTCTGCACGAATCTTAGAGAAGATAATTTTTTTAAATAAAAAAAGAAAAAGAAAGAAGTGGAGAAGAGGACTCCTGGAAGTCCACTTCTCCTAATTTCCGTAAAAAATCAAGAATAAAAACTCACTAAAACTTGGATTAATATGACCCTAATCATATCTATAAATAGAGATTCCCGATCCTCTTTGATTCCCACCATAAATCTGCTCGAAAATCACCTCCAATTTGAGTCTCTCCATCAAGCCTTTTTCTTAGATTTTCACCGAAGAGATTGCCAGACCTCTCATCGAGGGTGTCGCCAAACCAAGATAATGTTTCTTCCTCTTCTCCTCCTTTTCTAGGCTTGTCGTCACTGGATTTGGCCCAGTAGGTTGCCAAATTCGCTGTAAATACGGTCTTCCCTATTCTTTAAGTTTTCTCTTTTTGTTCCGTCGATCACTAGTGGTTGTGGCCGCTATCAAAGTCATTTCCTAATCAGGGTTGAGTGGAGCTATTAGCTATTGACCGGGGTTTCACAACCATGGCTGGATGAAGGAGCGAGAAAAAAAGGGTTCAATACCTTGTTTCCATGAAGGAGGAAGACGCGAGAAAAAGGAAAAGAAGAAAGAAAAAAGAAAAGAAAAGAAGGAAAAAAAAAAAAGAAATTTCTCTCTCTTCCCACTCTTCTCTCCATCTTCTCTCTCTTCACTTGATTTCTCTCTCCACTTTCTCTTTCTAGAAATTTCTCTCTATCTTCTCTTTCTAAAATTCTCTCCAAAAATTTTCTCTCTAGAGAGTTTATGGACCGCGAAGGGAAGTATCTAGAAAAACTTGGATTGATTAGTTAGTTTTAGAAAGAATCTTAAACCTACAGTGTTAGGTCCGTTTATCCATAATTTCTCCATATATGATTTTTATGTTGACCTTGATCATGCAGAGATGTGATAGTCTGCATGAGGTGTCGAGTGGGACACCTTGCTTTCAAGTCCTTTGATCGAAAGAATCATCGATTACTGTGCTAAGTTAATCATTGATAGAGGTAAGGATTCTTGTATACAAATACCTATATATATGTTACTTTTACCTTGCATGATCTTGATTTCTCATTATCAATTTTGATGGATACGTGATTATCAATATAATAAATTTTATTTTTTATATATATTTATTGATGGCTTTTTGGATGGTTTGGGTTGTGACATCGGCTATTGAAATTTTTAAAAAGAACATAATATAATATAATATTTTTATGATATAATTAAGATTAATAAATTGATGATCGAAAATAAATTTTTGGGCTAGTCATATTAAACTGAGAATAGCCTCGTCACAAGCAGGAAAGTGATACTAAGAATAGTCTACCTTGGACAGATACATGGTATTATAAATAGCTTGCCATAAACAGATACATGGTACCGAGAATAGCCCTATAACGAGCAGATACATAGTATTTAAGTTTGCCACCGTAGGCTGAAGTATGGTTATTCTGATTTGCCACTGAGGATGGAAGCGCGGTTATTCTAGTTTGCTACCGCGAACTAAAACATGGTTATTTTATTTTGCCGCTATGGATTGAAATGCGGTTATTATGGATTATCAGTCACAAGCTAGAGAGTAATTGTGACTAGTTCAAAATCTTAAAGATCACTGTTGATCGATCTAGATCAAGTTAATAAGACATGGATGATAAGACATAAAACCATAATTAAGTAAAAAAATATTTAATTATTATATATGCAATATATCATTTTTGATGAGATGAATATTTGATGGTGTATCATACATGTTTTTGTATATATTAGTACTAAGTTATTTTTGTTATTAGACATGAAATTTATGATTTATGTTTTCTTTTAATATCATTCATATATTATATTTAAATTATTATTATGCTGGTTGAGTGTATGGGATTTTTATTGAACTGTAAAGTTCACCATCCTTCTTCCTTTTTTTTTCTTTTTAGAGTCACAGGATACATATATTTTAGCTATGGTTGGAATCATGATTGAAATGATCGATTAAATAGAGCATCATCAGTGACAGTTAGATGATCGAGTTTTATAAAATTGTATAAGGTTGATATTTATCAATATAGAAAATTTATTATAGATTGAGATCGATGATATTCATGGGATGTTAAGATTGTAAGTAATTTTATAAGCCTTATATATTCTTTAGGGTTTGCTCTAAAGAATGTGACCATTACGTATCCTATCTAGATGCTAATTTTGGAGCATGATAACAAGTCAAAGTCTAAATGCATCAATACCCCCTTCTAGGTTTGAAACACTCTTTCTCAGTTGGACATAGCAATCTTTCACCAAGGAACACCAACCTGTCATTCACATGATCATTGCTGCTTTTACTTGGGCTTGTTTACTTCAGACCCCCTGGTTCAGGCTGTTATCCTTTCCTCTTCCACTTAAAATCATGCTGAACTAGCAGCAGCCCCTCCGGCGCTGTTCGCCTTTCTGTTACATTGTAATCCGTACATAATCTCTGCCTCATTAATAAATTTTGGATGGATCCTGCCCGAAGACTGGGGCCTAAACCTTATGGGGCCTAAACCTTATGGGCTGGACTGAGCTGAGAACTTGGGTCACACAATTTTCAAATCGGATTGAGCTTCGGCTTATATTGCATGTACATCTAAAAGATGGCCCCATATCTTTTTTTGAAGAATTCCTACCTGCTTTTGGAAGTGGTCGGGCTACCTCTCTACCTCTCTCTTTCTTGCCTGCTCGCCAGGCTTTGACCATGGCAAAACTATGACGCTAGCCAGGTCAATACCCTATCCATCCCCAGCAGAAACAGGATTATACAAATATAGTTAAATATAATACCAAAAATTGTTTGTCACATAGGTAAATATGCTAGTTATTCAAAATATCATGTTTCTAATGAATGATCACATATAAATTATTAATATATGATTTGTTTCTAATTGGAACGTGTTCGATTTACACCGAGCTTGCTGGTAACTTGCCGGGTTAAGCTTGATCCTATGTATATTAGGTTAAGTCTGAATCAAGCTAAGTTCGAGCCAGTTTAGTGACTTGGGCTAAAATCAGGACTATTGGTAGCCCAGCTAAATTCAGCTGATGTGATTCTTCAATTAGATTAAATGTAAATAAGATTAGAGTAATTCCTTCTACATCGCATACGGTGTAGAAAATCTGAGCTGTCCTGCATCACCTCTTTTTATTAGTCCACGTGGATCCCAGTTAGCATGATGGAATGGGACATGATCAGTCTTCGAATAGTGGAGGAACGGTGCTTATTATCAACATGACGTGCATTAATATCCGGTCAATCTTTTTTTAAAAATATTGAGCTGACGAAAATGCCCGTTTCCTCTAAAATACTCAGAGAGCATGTTATTGCTCATTCTAAAACATTCGAAAACTACTTCTGGCAATATTCTTCCTCGCTTTGAAAAGTTCTGATAATATTCTTCCTCGCTCTGAAAGGTGCTACCATCTAAGTAGGTTCAAGGTTGAAGCGAGCAACTGAAGTGGGGGCCTTCTATTACTTCAAAACAAAATATCATCCCCAACAGAAAGTAAAAAATTCTTCTTAGATTGTTTTTTACAATTTTTTGCATAGATCCTTTATCATATCAACTATTTTGGTCGTTAGAGAACTTTAATGCATTAGAAAACCATATAATATCCCAAGATGTCATAAATTACTTAACTCAGTCACATCTTGAATATTAGAAGTATTAACTTTCTTTAATTAGTCATATTTTAGGCAATGGATAATGAAAAAGTTCTGATACGAAGGATCAAAATATTTAGTTTTTGGTTTTCTGCTAGGGTGTCATATTTTTTGTGAATGGATGTCATAATTCTATGAAGAGGTATCATAAGTCCAATTCTCATATTTTCATGTTAAGTTGCCACCGTGCCGTATTATGATATATCAAAAGTTATATTTTAGCCAATGGATAATGGAAAGTTCTGATAGAAGAATGAAAAACTTCATTTTATCTTTTCGTGCCGGGGTGTCATAAATTTCTGAAGAGGTATCATAATTTTATGAATGGATGTTATAAGTTTAAATCTCATATTTTTTAAAACTTTTTTAAAAAAATTAACCATATTATTACTCTTTGGGTGTTATATTGTCAATGGACAGTTTAATAATCTTGATATGGAGGATCAACACCTTCATTTTTTTCATTTTATGCCGAAATATTCATATTTCTCATATTTTTTGCTCAAGTTATCTTAGAGCTGCATTATTACACTCTGGATGTCATATTTTAGCCAATAGATGGTGAAAAAGTTATGGTATGGAAGATCAAAATCTTTAATTTTTTATTTTGTTTCTGGGTGTCATAAATTTATGAAAGGATGTCATAATTATGTGAAGAAGAGTCATAAGTTCAAATCTCATATTTTCAAATATTTTTACATCCTAACCCTATTATTATTCTTTAGGTGTCATATTTAATTTAGCCAATGCATAGTGCAATTATTAATGTCCTCTAGAGAAAATGTTACCTTAATGTGATTAGTTTAATCTTGTACAGAGATTTCTACGGATGATGTTGAAATTATAGATCCAAAAAATATTCAACGCGATCAGTTTGATGAGACTGCTGGTGTTGTTCAAAAGAATACACCTCCTATTCCGAATGTAGATAATGATTATATTGATCCTCATATTGGAATGGAGTTCAATTCAGCAAACAATTTGTATAATTTCTACAATGGATATACAAGAAGAGTTGGTTTTGGAATCACAACTGTGTAATAGGTCTAATGACAAGAAAGAAATATCATTCAAGCACCTAGCATGTTAGAGGCAAGAAAAATCTAGGAAAATAGGTAATCCCATGAATCCTAGGGACAATAGCAAAATTGATTGTAAGACATCAATAAAAGCAAGACTAAATTCTAAGAATGGTAAGTAGATATTGGATGATGTTTTTCTAGAACATAATCATAAACTGTTCATATCAATCGTCGGTTATCTATGATTCCATCGAAGGATCAGCACATCAGAAAAGACAGAGATTAACAATATGCATACCGTGAATATACTCATAACTCAAACATACTCCGTCATGGCAAGAAGAAAAGAAGATAGAAGGCAGTTAAATTTCATAGAGAAAGATACTAATAATTTCATCTATCGAAAATGTCAGAGTCAGCTAAAAGAAGAAGATGCACCGTCAATGATCCACTTCAAATAGATGCAACTTAAAAATATAAATTTCTTTTATACTTTAGACCTGAATGACAATGGATAGCTGAGGACCATTTTCTGGATCCATCCAAGATCAAGAATGTCAAGCACTTACTTTGGTGATGTACTGACCTTCGACTCAACTTATCTGACAAACACATATCAAATGCCATTCTATCCATTTGTTGGAGTTAACCATCATAGACAGTCCATTTTGCTTGGTTGTGCATTGTTATCAGATGAAAGAATTGAGACATTTAAATGGATATTCCAATCATGACTGGATGGAAATGGGGGTCAACCACCAAATAACATCATAACCGATTAAGATAAGGCAATCGAGGCTACTGTCAGGAAGGTTTTTTTTAAAGCCCAGCACCAATTTTGTCCATAGCATATATTGAAGAAGATCCCTAAAAAGATCGGCCACATATACACAGCCAATCCTAAATTTATGTTTGTGTTTGATGAGGCAATATATGACACAGTTACGACACAGACTTTTAAGGAAAGATGATCACAACTCATGGAGAAATATGAAGAATGCAAGAAAGTAGATTGATTAAATGACCTCTATGAATGTTGGGATAAATGGATTCCAGTTTATCTTAAGGATGCATTCTTTGCAAGTTTTTATGACATTATATTTGATTTATATATATGGTTGTAAATTTCTAACATATGGAGATATTTAATGGTTCTCTCTTTTTTTTATAATGCTGTACAGGTATGTCATCTTCACAGAGGAGCAAGAGCATCAATCACTTCTTTGATGAGTTCGTAAATTTAAAGACTACACTTAAGAAATTCATCGATAGGTATGAAGTTGTCTTAGAGAAAAGATATGAAGTAGAAAATAAGCAAGATAATAAATCATTGCAAACGAATGCTTTTCTAAAAATGACTTCATCTTTTAAGAGGCAAGCAGCAGCCAAATATACAAGATGCATATTCAAAAAATTTTAGAATGAGATCCTTGAAATAGCTGCATCAAATGCAAAATTAATTGAAGAAGCTGACAACTGTGTTGTATATTCTATAAAGTCATTTGAGAGGATTGAAGTTGATGGAATAAGCAAGAAGATTATAAAAAATTATGTCATTTCATACGACAACCATTTGGAGGAGGTTAAATGCCAGTGTCGATCCTTTCATTTCAATGGATACTAATATAGGCATGCATTATTAATCCTTCATCAAAGCAAAGTATTTCATATTCCAAATAAATACTTCTTGAAGAGATAGTACAAGGATATGAAATACCAATTCGATAATTTCGACTGCAATATTCAATTTTATGATAAAAGTACTAGAAAATCATGGTATGCACTCACATTATGTAGATTAAGATATCCTAATATATTTTTATAAAATTATATTATATTTTATAAAATTTTATTATAAATATAACATCCTATTGATTGTTGATATGCTTTGATGAGTCATCGGATGATGAAGCTTACAGAGATAGCCTTCATGTTCGAAGATACATTTAATTTAGTGATGGATGATATAACATCATTATTCAGAAGAGCAATGGATGCCAATTATACAGCTCAACTAAGTACATAATTTTTTATCCAAGATTCTGAATAAATTGCTACGAAAGGCCGCCTAAGAGAGAATAGAATTAAGAGCGGACTCGAGAAGAAGTCAAAGAAAAATATGAACAAGATTTCTATTGATAAATTTTCTGAACAAAACTAAAAAAGAACAGCAAAAAGATAAAGAAATACTTTCCATCAAATAGCAAAAGTAGTCCAACAAACAATTGAAAGTACTATACTATCTATCGATCCATTTTTGGATGAATTTGATGCTTATATATGCAGTCAACTAACACAAGAGAGAGTATAATTAGTTTAAATTTCATGCGGTCTTATGTAATTTTATGATATCTGTAGAAATTTATAACATAATGCATCCGACATATGATTTACTGTGGTAAAATAATGATATGTTGTTTTAACATGTGATTTCAAAAATTAAGTTATGACATCCAATACTAACAGGAGAAAAAAGATAATAAAAATATAAGAAAATAATATTATGATATTTCTATATAAAATTTATGATATTCCTGTAAGAAAAGCGTAACTGAAGCTTTTAACCCTTCCTTCCAGGTCTTCCTATAATTCTTTGCTTATATTGTGACTCACAGAATATCACAATATGACATGGAGAAAAAAAAAAGATAGTTAAAATATGTGAAAATAATATTATGATATTTTTATACAAAAATTATGATACTCATATACAAAATTTATGATACTCCTGTCAGAAATATAAGAAATGTTAAACTGAAACTTTTAGCCCCTCCTTCTAGATCTTTCTATAATCCTTTGCCTATAATTTGACTCATAAGATGTCATAATAGGGTATAAAAAAAATAGTAAAAATATGCAGAAATATTATTATAACACTTCTATATAAAAATTATGATACTCCTATACAAAATTTATGACATCCTTGCAAGAAATCTTAAATTGAAGCTTTTAACCCCTCATTCTAAGTCTTTCTATAATCTTTTGCTAATTATATTATAACTCATGGGATGTCACAATATAGAATGAAGGAAAAAAAGATAGTGAAAATTCATGAAAATAGTATTATGACATTCCTATACAAAAATCATGATACCCGCATACAAAATTTATGACACCCCTGTCAGAAATGCAAGAAATACTAAACTGAAGCTTTTAACCCCTCCTTCTAGATCTTTCTATAATTATTTGCCTATAATTTGACTCACATGATGTGATAATAGGATATGAAGAAAAAAAAGATAGTGAAAATATGCGAAAACAGTATTATGACATTCCTATATAAAATTTATGACATCCTCGTAAGAAATCCTAAACTGAAGCTTTTAACCCCTCCTTCCAAGTCATCCTATAATTCTTTGCTTATATTGTGACTTATAGAATGTCACAATATAGCATGGAAAAAAAATTTCAAGTGCTCATAATTTTTTCAAGTATTTTTCAATATGTTAATGAGGATAAAATCAAGTCAAAAAGATAAGTTTAGTCTATAAATCAAATTAGAGAAGAAAGGATCACAAATAGTCTTTGATATGTATGGCATGCAAACTAGGCTAACCTAGTCTAAAACTAAGCCGATCTAGTCTCAATGAAAGTAAAAGACAGAAAGTACAGAAAGTAAAATTTTCAAGATTCAGGGGACTGAGCCAACCTAACTATAAACTGAGCCGATCCAGTATCTGTAATGGCTAGTTTGTTTCATTACTTTTATTCACTGCATATTATATAGTATATTTCATTTGGTACTTAATTAGTTTAATCTGCTTATATCTTAAGCTTAAAAATTTAAAATATCCTATTCACTCCTTTTGGATAGCCATACCTGAGCAACAACATCCTTGCAAGAAATGCTAAACTGAAGCTTTTAACTCCTTTTAAATCTTTCTATAATCCTTTGCTTATATTATGACTCACAGGATGTCACAATATAGCATGAAAGAAAAACGATAGCGAATATATGCCAAAATAGTATTATGACATCCCTATCACTACTACAGAATCAGGCTATAGCAGCAGTTTATAACTACTATCGTAGTCCAAAAAATCGCTGGTATAGACTATGGCAGCGGTTATCTAACCGCTGCTACTGCAATCATCACCATAGATCTATGGCAGTGGTTATTGCAATGATTATTGAAACTGCTACTATATATATTCTATTAGAGCGATTTTTAAACCACTGTCATAGGCTTATCTATGGCAGCGATTATAAAATCATTGTTATAGATAGTCTATGACAGTGGTTATGGAACCGCTACCATAGCCTTATCTATATAAGCAGTTATGTAACCGCTGCTATAGGTCTAATGCAGCAATTGACACATTGCCTATGGCAGCGGTTGGCATGTTTACAACTATTGTCGTAGCTTCTGAATAATTAAAAAAATATAAAATTTTTAATTTTTTATATATTTTATCTAACAAATATAGAGATATATAACATAAAAAAATATTATAAACATAAAAATATTTCTAAAATACTAAAATTTTATTATCGAATAAAATTTATTATAATATTTTTAAAAAATATATATATCAAAAGTTTTCTAAATCTACATCATCGTCGTCTTCGAAAAATGGAGCACGAGCTGGAGGCAGAGCTGGAGCTGGAGCCGGAGTCAAAGCTGAAGGAGCTGAAGCTGGAATGTACGCCAATATATCCTCAAAGCCCATGAAGGTACCTTTAAAATATATGCTGAGCATCGATACCATATCTCTCACGATGCCCTCCAGATGAGATGCGCGCTTTTCAGCCCGATCTACCTACGTTGCAGCATGATTTGCCCATGCCAATGCTGCCTCAAGCTCCTCCCGATTGACGACACCGAAAGCTTGTAAAGAAATGCTTGCCTCAGAGCAATAGCTGATCGGCATATGTCCGGACCTGCATCGAATTCTCCTAGAGTGCTCAGGCCCCAAGACTTGAGATAGATGGTCATGCGGGCCAGAGGTATTCGGGCCCTCGCTCATAAGCGCATCTAACTAATCCTATAATTGTAAGTACAAATAAAATTTTATAACAGATGCTATAATACTAATCATATATACTAACATATTTTATACTTACAAAAATCCTTCCGATCACGACGTTCATCGGCCTATCCTTCTTGTCCATACAGCTGGATCGAAAGATCTTGCTATGGTTGGGCATCACTCTATCTTTTATCAGCTATAATAATGGATTAGTTTATCAAAAATATAAAAAAAATATCAATTTAATTTATCTACTAAGATTTAGAATTCATTACCTGTCTATGCACACGACTGGCTATAGACTCACGGTCGAGAGTGTGCGTATACTCCTAGACTGTCCGATTCTTTCGATTTTGATGGAAGGTAGCATAACAAGTATTCAAATAAATAATAAATATTTTAAAAATATTTAAATATAACTTTAAGCATATTGAAAAATTCAAAAGTTAGTAATTTTATCTCGAACTCCTAACTCCTCCAATATGTAACCATCCTCTCCCACTGACTCGGAGGATAGTCCTGTATCCATGGAACAAGCTTCTCTGAAGTGTCTCATTGGTGCTCGAGCCATTCTTTATGGAGCTTGATCTTGTAGCCTCAATACAACTCTTCGATCTTCTTCAGTCGAACATCTCGAGTCCTCTCATGATCAGAAAAGTCGTACCTCTTCTGCACAAAGTTATCAAAAGTCAGTTACAAAATTATTCTAATCAAACATAGTGTAAATATATAAAATGCATAAATATAATTAAGATGCACTTACCCATATCTCCTTCCACACTCGGTTTCTGATAGTATCATCCATCAATCACCAGTCTCTAGGCTCTATGAAAATAATGTCTGACCGCCTCACAAGCACTCCAAAAAAGGAATGCATCTTCCGTGCGATCTCTCCTACTGGCCTTCCTTCCATATCATACTATACCATCACTTGATGCTGGCAGTTTCATACATATGCCATACATATGGAACCGTGAAATGTCCTACTGGATGATGCACCTACAATGAAAATACGTTATATAAATATATAAATATATAAATATTATATAAAAAATAAATATAAAATATAATAAAAATATACACTCAGATATCAGTGGAGTAGTATGTATCGGAGATGTGGATGATGGTGGAAGCTCAGATGCCGGTGGAGTAGATGCCATCGGTAGAGTAGATGCCGACAGTGAAGGTCCCTGAGCAGCCGATGCGGAGATGGATGGAGTATGCTCCAATTGCTCTTTAGATGCTGAACTCCGCATAACCCATCGAGAGGCAGGAGTGAAAGCTAGATGGCATTTCAGTGCCATCATGACCTGCAATGTTAATGAACATTAACCAATATAACATGTTGAATAATAATCAAAGATATTACCTAGGTACCATCCATACAATTACATATAAATATATAAATGCCAAAGATTATGTACACTAATCAATTGACAGGTCTATTGCTATGCAATGTAATAAATAAAAGCAACAAGATAGGAATTCTCTTAGTGGTCGGAGGTTCTCTTAGCAGTCGGCACAGCCCACGGCATGCCCTACCAGCACGACACGGCCCTTCCCCTCTCTCTCTCTCTCGATCTCCCTCATCAATGATGGCGGCGAGGTCGGACCCCCTCCCTCCCTCTCTCTCTTTCTTTCTTAGTTTCAGATCCCAAAATTAGATCCAGATACCCAAGATCCATTAGGATCCAGATCTGGTACTTCAAGTATGGACCCATCAGGTATTCGGATTTGGGTTTGATACCAATAATTAAAATTGGATCTAGATCTGAATATCCAGATTTTGATCCGAACCCAATCCATTGACAGGTCTAGTCCAGTGATTAATAAATAATACTATGAAATTAAAATAAAAAAATATACCTATAGAAAGAGGGTCGCATCAAAAGCTTCGAGGGTCACTGGCAACGATGCTAGAGGAAGACGATGACACTAGAGGTAACCTACGAAATAAGAGCAAGATAGTGAGATAGAGAGAGAAAAGAGAGAAAGAGAAAGAAGAAAGAGAGAGGGAGAGGGGGCCCGAAGGGGCATCGGATGGGAAAGCCAAGGATGGGGAGGCAGGGGGTGGGCGGCTGGGGATGGGGAGGGTAGGAGCGGTGGCGGTCGGGAATGGGGAGGATGGGCGACAGGCAACCAGGGATGGGGAGGGTGGGAGGCGGGCAAGCGCAGACAGGGATAGGGAGGATGGGCGACGGACGACCAGGGATGGGGAGGGTGGGAGGCGGAGGCGGCGGTCGGGGATGGTGATGGGAGGGTGGGAGATGGCAATCGGGGAGGGCAAGGGGTGGGCGTCGGGTGACGGTCGGGGATGGGAAGGACGGGGGGCGGCAGTCGGGAGGGCAAGGAGTGGGCAGTCGAGCAGTGATCGGGATGGGGAGGGCGGGGGACGGTCGGGGATGGGGAGGCAAGGGGTGGACGATCGGCGGCAGCAAGAGATGGGAGGTGGGGGCGGCAGTCGAGGATGCTAGGGTCGGGCAGCGGTGGGATGTGTGG